>BHFT01028450.1:0-16028 GCA_004320025.1 Laticauda laticaudata
TGAATGACTTTTGGACTGCTTATTTTGGACTTTGCTTAAACCTTTCTGGAAGTAAAAACCTACATTTACTGTACAGAGTATCTTTGTGCTCTGTGTGTATTATTCCAACACTACTCTCTATACGTCTCCCTGAATGTGCTCATTCTCCTAACGGGGAATTACCTCAACATATTCGATGAAGTATTGCATTAAAGAGATTGGATCACCTCACCCATGCTTGTTTTGGTTGGGTTGACACTGACCTTCATGCAGGAGCTGATCCAACTATTTTACTTGAAATACTTAAAAGTGTGGCTGGAAAATAAAATCCCTCATATTGTTCAATCGAATTGCAAATTAAATACTAAGCTCTACAGAGCATTTGGATTACTGTATCTGTCCTATGCCCTTAGCATGTGGCCTGAAACGCTCCAAACAAACAAACAAATAAATAAATAAATAAATGTAAATAAATAATAAATAAGTACGAAAGTACGTAAGTATGTAAGTACATAAATACATAAGTAGATAAATACATAAATAAATACATAAATAAATACATAAATATATAAACAAACAAACCAAAACAAAACAAAACAAAACAAAACATCATTCTTGTTAACTGTGAATCTTGTTTATTACACATGCACACACACACACACACACACTTTGTAGCATTGAATTCAAGATCTCAGACATCATCACTGAATGGAAAAGAGAAAGAATCCTTTCAGCCAAGTTAGGAAGAGGATAATTTGAATTATCTGACTCATCAAGTAATTAATTAGTTACAAGTTAAAGAAGGAGGTAAAATACAGTTTCATAAGATTTCTGCAAAATAATCCCTATGAATAGGATGATCGAGTGTCCCATGGACTTGGTGTAAGTGTTGTGGTTCACTGGCAGCCAGTGCAGATGGCAGTGGAATCGGACAGTGGGAAAGAACAAGGACGACCAGGGAGTATGGAGAGGACTCGGACAAGGGTCCTACATCCAATGCAGAGATGGCGCCAGAGCATCTGGGAATGGGATGCTGCCTTTGGAGCCTTCGGAGTCCAAGAGCAGCAAGGCAGAGGACTCGGGGAGCCTGTTCCCAGTGCATGTGCGTGCAGAGCTGCTAGAAAGTGAGAGCAGCTGAAACAAAAGGGGCAACTCGGGAGGAAAGCTGGGAGGTGATTGCCCCTCCCATAAGGGATAAAAGTCAGGCCTAGAGGATGAAACCTTTGCAGGAAGCAAATTACTTCAATTCGTTCCAAGTCCTCCTTGAAGCTTTGTGTACTTTGGTTGTTTTTTTCTTGTACTTCATTTGGTTTCTGTTCTAGTTAATTTGATACTTCTGTTTTTGTCAGCACTCCACAGAACTGAAATGTGTGTGCTTATCTTGGGGGACTATTTAAGATTAATTCTGGCTGGGAATAAAAACAATTCCCATCATTGCAAGAAAATAGGTTTTGTTTTTAAAACAAGTTTGTGCATCATTATTATGGTTTAGAAGCCTGGGTCAGAATAGCGAGGGAGGTGAGTTTGGACCTGAACACTCAGTCAGAAGTTGTGTTTATTCATATACCTCCTTCTTCTGACAATTGACAGTTCAGAATTACTTGGGGGGTCACTGGGAAATGAAGATGGACCCCTTGCATTATCCAGAAGATCTGTTCTTAACTTCTTAAAATGGAAGTTTGTAAGGAGAACCTTTTCAATGAAATCATCACATTGCTTTTCAGCAGAAATATGTGTGGCTGGTTGGGTCATCTTTCTGAGCTGTATCATGGCTGCATCTTCCTAGTTTTCTGCCATCCTCATCCCTTCTTGCACCTGGATAAATAGGTAGTATTTGAGCATGCCACTCTGCACCATAAACTAGTTGGGAGAAATTCTCTTTTAGTGACACATCTGCAGAAATACCAAGTAATGTGGCCAGGTTTTTATACTATCTTTTGTATTTGAGACTAACTGTTAATCATTACTTCATTATAAGTTTCATAGCATAGTCAAAACAACAGTCCAATAGTCATGTATCATTTAGTCAGTCCATTCAGGGATATTCAGTTTAGCAAAGTCCATGTAGAATATCCTATGTCAGTTCACTTACAAATCAGTCCTTTGTTCTCTCTCCCGTTCGAGCAATGCAGTCTAGTTTCCAAGCAGTAATCAGGGATCATCAAAGCCAGAGAGCGAGCACGCTGCAGTCTTGCTTCTTTTAAGGTGCTTTTACAACCACTCCCCCAATCACTATCCCACAGTTAAAGTTGCAGACACTTCAACATACAAACCATGATTACTTATTTATTATTTTACCTAAACCAGTTAGGGTAAACAATGTTATCCCTAACAATATACATGTGCCAAATTCGTTCAAGTTTATACAAAAGGTCTATGCATGGGTGGAATTCAAAAATCCTAGCAACCGGTTCGTTGCCCGGTTGCTGGGAGAGCATGCCCATGGTGGGCATGGCCTCCCGAAACCTCCTGTTTCCAGCTTCCAATGGATTTCCAGAGCCCAGGGGAGGCCATTTTCACCATCCCAAGGGACCAGAGGCTTCCCCCAGGCCTTTGGGAGGGTGAAAACAGTCTCCACTGGGCTCTGAAGGCCCACCAGAAGCCAGATAAAAGCTCATTTCAGAATTCTGGTTTTTCCAGGAAGGCCATTTTTCACCTTCCCAAGGGTCCGGAGGCATCCCTGGGCCTCTGTGAGGACAAAGATGGCCTCCACTGGGTTCTGGAGGCCTTCTGGAAGCTTTCAACAGGCCAGTTTCTAGACTTCCATAAGGCTTGCCCCCTCAACAGAGCCTTAGTATGGACCCTGTACTTACATCCATTGAAAATGGGCTGTGTGGAGACTCCTGGGAGGGGCAGGGTGGGCAGAGCCAGCTGATCGGTTGAAAAACCAGTTTGGCAAACCAGATGTAACCTGAGAAAGCGCCTTGTTGTTCAGCATCCTTCACCACAGCTGAGAGACAGCTTGTCTTCTAATGTGGGAGGGTATGCCATTGTTGACTACAGGAGCGGGGTTCAATGTGCCAAAAATGATGCACATTGTCTAGCAGAGTTGGACACCCATATAATGCAGTATCAACATCCAGCTTGAGACTTCAGCAACCAAGTGGTCAGTGTCTGGAATACACTACCTGACTCTGTGGTTTCTTACAGGGGTAGGATTCTACCAGTTCGCACCTATTCGGTGGAACCAGTTGTTAACATTCTAAGCAGTTCAGTTCAGAGAACTGGTTGTTAGAAGAATTTACTGTCCTAATCCTGTAAGGAAGGCAGGAAGGAAACATTCTGGTGTTGCTTACAGAAACTGCCTCTCTGTTACCCCTTGTTACATTCTTGGCAGGACTAGACTTCCTGTCTCAGGAACTTCTCTGGAGTTTTTTCCCCTCCTTTGCTGGTACTTTGCTTATGTGGAGTGACCATTCAAAGTTACAATGGCACTGAAAAAAGTGACTTATGACTGTTGCAGCATTGTCACAGTCATGAGGGGCCAGTGATATTGAGTTGGCCACACCTAACCAATAACATGGCCACCAAGCCATGTACACCCAGTCACATGACCACCAAGCCACGCCCACCACCTAAGGACTCACACAGAACTAGTTGTTAAAAATTTGAAACCCACCCCGGTTTCTTCCCCAAATCCCAAAAACTAACCTTAGATTGTCAACTTTTGACCATTCCTCAGAGTTCTGTAGGGGGTGTGCATAAGTGTACCAATGTGCTTACCATCTCTATCCTAAAGTTTACATTTTATTCGTATCTATTTCATGTATTCATAGTCATGTTTATACTTATACCTGTTATCTAATCCTTGCTTGATTAAATAAATAAACAATAAAATAAAATAAAATAAATAAAATAAAATAAAAGTCTAGGATCATGTTTTTTCTGAAAAGGTTACTGTTTATTAAATACATAGCATGGTAATGGTGAGGTAAAACTAACTTGAATTTCTAAGGCACCAGTTCACAATATTAAATAATGCATGTCCCAGCCCAACCCCCAGGCTTCCATGTAGACCATGCAAAGAAGTTCTCTGCTGTCAATTTGCAAAGCATCCCTGAACTGCTCTCAAGTTGCCATAGGCAAGGGGGACGGGGAAACAAACTTCGCAGCTGCATCAAGAAGCTGGTATCTCAGTCAAAACAAGGCACATTCTAACCAATATGCTGAGGTTGTCTCCATGTAAACCCACAGTGGCTAGAGGGAGTGACTTTTGCAGGACTGATGATTAAGGTGCTTGAGAGGGATCGGTGGCATGTTCCAACGGACAAGTGACAGTATCTTCCAGCTGTCCTTTAATTATTTCAAGTAAAATCATTGGCTCAGCTCACGTGTGCAGAATAGCTTGGACCATTTTCTGTCTTTGGCCTGTTTTATTTTTACTTTTTATTCATTTTTTAAATTAATTTGATTTGTCAATCACTTACAAGAAAATAGGTATAAGTATATACATAGTTATGAATACACATAATGGGTACATATAAGAAAAATAAACAATAGGACAGGGACGGTAGGCACGTTGGTGCACTGATTCACACCCCCTATAAACCTCTTAGGAAAGGGGTGAAGTCAATAGTAGACATTTTAAGATTAAAGTTTTTGAGGTTTGAGGAAGAAACCACAGAGTCAGGAAGAGTATTCCAGACACTGAGCACTCTGTTGCTGAAGTTATATTTCCTGCAATCAAGTTTGGTGTGGTTAATCTAGAGTTTGTATCTATTGTGTGCTCTTGAGTTGTTATGGTTGAAGCTGAAGTATTCATTGACAGGTAAGTCATTGCAATGTATGATTTTATATACCATACTTAGATCAGAATGAAGACGGTATAATTCAAGGTTTTCTAGATCTAGAATTTCAAGTCAGGTGGCATAAGGTATTCTACAATGAGTAGAGGAGTGGAGAACTCTTCTTGTGTAATATTTCTGGACTTATTCAACTGTGCTAATGTGGGTTTCAGACTGATGAGCTGTGTTCGAGTATTGGTCTAGCAAATGTTTTGTATGCTCTCGTTAGTAGTGTACTGTTAGTAGTAGTTAGTAGTGTACTGTAAAACATGTTGACGGTGAATTTTCTTCTGTCTTACATTTCTACATTTCTTCTGGTCATAAGCTGCTCCTTTGTATTGAGGTCTGGTCTCAGAATGATAATATAGCACTTAGGGATGAAGATGCAGCCCAGAAGCCCAGCACTGGAGGCCAAGATGGAGAAGACCTGAATAGCCACCATGTATTTCCCCTTGGTGCTCAAGTAGGTGGGCACAAATGTCACCCAGACACTGCAGAAGACCAGCATGCTGAAGGTGATCAGCTTGGGCTTTCAATTGAAATGTTCCAGGGAGATTCCTGGCAGGAAAGCCCACTGTGAAGCAGAATGATTAGCCAGGAAGCCCCAATATAACTTAGGGAATGATGTAGACATGATGCAGACCCTTCATTGCATTTCAAGATGAATCATGCCAGGAATGGGAGTAGAAGTCAAGGATTCAGGGAACAGATGAGAAACGTTCCCAGCAGATGGAGCAAAGATGATAATTTTGGACTAAGCAAGAAAGCAAGAAAATGATGGATAGAGTTGGCCAAGCTTCTTTCCAACCATCGTCTTCAATTTTGGTTTTTCCTG
Organism: Laticauda laticaudata; assembly: GCA_004320025.1. Lineage (NCBI taxonomy): Eukaryota > Metazoa > Chordata > Lepidosauria > Squamata > Elapidae > Laticauda > Laticauda laticaudata. Next base: position 5,599 of record BHFT01028450.1, read on the forward strand.
GTTTTGTGGCCAGGAAAGCGCAGCATACTCCCGTGATTGTTTTGGACCAAGACTGAAAGAAGTGGCAAATTTGAAGAAACTGATACTGAAATAACCCATTTTGGTTGGAGAATGCAGTGGCTTTTCCTTGGCTGACCAATGAAAAGAAAAGGAAGAAAAAAAGCCAAAAGCAAAAAGGAGGGAGAACCAAGGAGAATGGTAAGGAGGTCTCGTTATTGGCTTTGACAAATGGGGGGTTTTTTTCCCCCTTTGGGTTTTAATTTAAAAAAGGGGAAATAGCTTTAAATAAGCCCTGTAGTTTAGGAATAAGAACAGAAGAGAAAAGAGACGACCAAGGTGATGCCCCAGATTTCTTGATAAGAAAGGAAGGTTATAACTTTTGGGAATGCTTGGAACTACGGTCCCTCAATTTTGAATAATTTTATCATCTGGAACTTTGGTGCATTTTTCCCATATCTGAGAAAAGAAAAAAAAACTATATTTCTTGAACATTCTGGAAGACAAACTGATGCATTTTCTTTGTATCCAGAACCAAAAGAAATATTGTCTTTTTATATTCCTGTCCTTTTAAATTTGAAAAAGTACACACAGACACACCCACAACAGAGAGAGAGAGATAATGCATCTGGCACCTTTCCTATCTTTGGCTGGCAGAGAAAAAAGGCCTAAAACAAATCTCCCTGCCTCCCTTTGTTTGAAAAAAGAAAACGTAATTTTTTTGGGATAGGGCTTTTTGGCAGCAGTGGTTAAAATTATATGTGTAAACAGATGTACCCATATTTGTCCATACCATTTTATTGTGGACCATTGAATTAGTAAATACTCAAGTAATCCTCAAAAGAAAGAGACACCATGTGGAATGCGGTTATCAGACAATCCTTTTTCTAATCAGTTTGGACTTAAGAAAACAATTTCTCAAGTTTCAAAGAACTCGCAATGTTCCTAGAAGAAGCTAATTGGCATGTATCATCAATAACTAAAAAGCAAGAAATAGATAGTTATTGGTCAATAGGAAAGGGCTTTGCACATCACCACAACTCCCTAGGTCCCTTCCCAAGAACTTCCTTCAAAAGTATCCTGTTGGCTCCTTTTCTATGAAGAAATTTTGCATCTTTTAGAACAGAAATTTAAAACAGCTGAGCTTTCAAGATAAATTTTAACAATTCATTTTCATGAAAGAGTCCTCTGGATGAATCCACTTCCTGCCCTTTTCATTTGGGGGAACACTCCTGTCCAGCACTGGAAGCCATAATTTTACGTTAGAATCTTTGAGGCTGCCATAATATGTGGGCTTGGAATGCTGGAAGGGGGTTTTATTCTCTTATTATATGAGAGGTGGGAAGATTAGGCACCAACAAACATTCTTTTCATAAAGTAAGGACAAGGAACCCTGCACCTGGAAGAGTGTAATGGAGGAATGTCTCCATTTGGGAAATGAGGTTGAATTGGACCCATGTGTTTTGACTGGTGGTACATGGGGATGGATTTTTTGAATTTCAATTAGAAAGGGAAAACCTTGGAACTCTCAGATTTGGGTTTTTCCCAGAAATGTTCGCAACTGTCTGGGTTCTGGGCAATTGCCCCATTTAACCATGAAGCCTCAAGCAAGCTTCAAAGAAATAAAGGTAAGAAATAGGGAAACAAGCAGACAAATATGGAGCCCCACAAATGGCCCATTCCAGTTGGGGGGAGAAAAGGTTTTATCTCTCCCACAAAATAACTTCTCTATGACTTTCTCTAAATAAATTCCTACATGTGGAATGAATTTGTTTCTGAGTTGCTGGAAATGAAAGGAACAACTGACAACTCACTTTTGAGTGGTAAAAGATGGGTCCCCTGAGGACAAGGCAATACAGTCATAGCAGGCAAGACTGGGCTCTCCTTCCCGATGGTCCGTTTTGAAAAGTCCAGGAAAGACAAATTGTCCTACACATTTGGACTCTGGTAAAGAGCAGTAAAGCCAAAGGAAATATAAAAAAACAAAAAATATTTTGGACTAAAATATCCATTAAAAATGGGGATTGGCTGAAGCATTAGCCAAATAGTCTTCTGGGACCTCGTTTTGATAAAATGCCTTGCAGGAGTTTACATAGTTCTGACTTAGATTTCTTCCTTTTGGCTTTCTGTAATGATCTCTTCTTTTCAAAAAAAAACAACTTAATTCAGTTTTTTCCGAAAACAGTTTAAAAAAAACATGAAAAACAATTACAAAAACGCTGAAGACATCAAATTAACATTTCTTTAACCACATTCTATTTTTCTACATTATGTTTATACATATTAATTTTTCTTTATTCTCAATATTCCGCTTAACTCTTCCTTATATCCATTTGCTACATCATACCATCCTTCGTAAAAATATCCTACATTCAGTATATAGTAGTCATATTCTTTTAATTAGTTACAATATTCATTTCTTTTCTCTTCTCAACCATATATCCAGGCCATCCCAAGACTGAATATACATTGATTTCTGCTATCCCTTTAACTCTAGAGTCAGCCTTTCCATTTCCATGCAGCCTAGAATTTCCTTATTAACTGCCTTCCTCTTAGTGTAATATCTCGCCTGTATTTCAGTGCTTTGGTTCCCTTTGTCTGACAGACAAGTAAAAAGAAGCCCACACAAGATGAAGGAATGGGCAAGATGGATTCTGCTGAAACATCGTTTTAATAAAGCAGCAAAATATTAAGGACATGGGAAAATAACACGAAGAGACTAAATGACATACATATTAATAACAGCGTAAAAACATAAGAATATAGAATAGATATGATAGATAGATTCAGAAAGATAGATAAGATAGATAAGATAGAAGATAGATACGACAGACAGACAGACAGATAGATAGATAATAGGATATATATAAATAGAATATTTGTTTTTTTTTAAAAGCTTTCGCGGTACTTACATGTTGTGCTTGTTTGGGATACTTACATGTGTGCTGTATGGATTACATCCATACAGAAGCCCCTTGAATGATGGCAGATGAGATTCTGCTGAAACGTTGCTTTAACCAACTTTTTAAAAAGCACTACAATTGAACGTTGGGATAATACCTTGAAGGATAGCTGAACAGCATATATATATATATATATATATGTAATGTATGTATGTAATGTATGTAATGTAATTGTATGTATGTTTTTAAGTTTTCGGCGGGTACTTACATGTGTTGCTGTTCAGCTTCTTCGGGTATTATCCACGTCATTGTTAGTTGCCTTTAAGTTTGTAGCAATGTTTTCAGCAGATCCCATCTGCCATCCTCAGGCTTGTGTATTGGTTCTTTTTAATTTTGGTGGTGTCAGCAGGACAGAGAAAGCTGGAAACAGGGAAGTATTAACAAGAAGCCAATTACAGAAGCCTGATTGATGGCAGATTTGGGAATTCTGCTTAACGTTGCTATACAACTTTTAAAGCATTACAATGACTGGGGGTTACCTGAAGGAAAGCTGAACAGCAACCACATCACACACCACACACACCACACACACACACGTCATGTTATGTATTTGTATTTGTTATATTTAATATGTTATATGTTATATGTATATGTTTGTATATGTATTATGTATATGTATACGTTATAACGTATAAGTATATGTATATCCAATGCGTTTTCAGCTTCCTTCAAGGTATTATCCCCACACATTGTAGTGCGCCTTTTAAAGTTTGTAGCAATGTTTTCAGCAGAATTCATCTGCATTCATCAGGCTCCTGTATTGAGTTTGTATGTGGGGTCAGGCAATCACAGCCGTTAGTTTTAAATTTGAAAGCTAGACTATACTGTGTCCCAGAAGTTTTTTATACATCCTGGATTGGTTGGGAGTCTTGGTCTGTGTTTAATTGGACTTGGGGAGTTGTTTTTGATTGGTGTTTCTGGTTTTTCGTATTGTTTGTGGCTTTATTTGGCCGAAGCAAACACTGTGTTTCCTTTGTTGGAGGCTTTCAGTGTCAGCTGGGCTTTCACGTAAAAGGACCGGCTGTTATTATGAGGAAAACTAGGTTTCAATCTGGGTGCTGGTTTGGGGTTGGTGTTGATCTGGAGGTGGTCAGGGGGCAGTCCTGTTTTGTGGCCAAGGTGTTTTGCCCTGGCTTTGTGGTGTGGAGGATCTTTCTATTTGAGAGTTGGCAGGCTTCCAATGAATTGAAGTTGGGGGGAATCATCTCTTTCTATTCATGCTTCAGGTTTTTTTCAATCTCTTATGGCTTTCTCTGGTGATTCTGGTTGGCTGGGGTTTTCTATAGTTTTATATTATATTATAAATATTATATATTTATAATATAAATATTAGGTTTAATTAAATTAAATAACAATGATAAAGGAGACGCCTTCTGACTAAGTGTTTTTTTTTTCCTGAACAAGGTAAAACTTCATAAACCAGATCCCCTTTTGAAAATTAGTACAATACCATCTTCCAGTTAGAATACATAAAGGGAAAAATCCTACAAATTAGAGCTTTCCATTCCAGATGTTCCTTTCTTTATTTGTATATTTTTCAATTTAATTTGATTTCCATATTGGTCAAATGAGATTAAAACTAATTGTTAATTTTCTTAGAACTGTAAGGGAATGAAGAATGAAAGTGAATGTCATGAGAAAAAGTCCACACTTGAAAATTTTTAAGTTTAAGCATCTTTGTTGGCAGCATGGGATGACAATGATTGTGGACATGATAGGATACCTCCGTTAGAGCCTGAATCTGTGTAGGCAGCAAGTTCAAGAGCTTGGGACCTATGAATGGAAAGTTGAACGGAGGCAGCCTACATAATAGTTGGAAAGGACCTTGTAAGTCATTTAGTCCACCCCTGCCCCCAAGCAGTAGACCCTATAACCATTATCTGAACAGATGGCTAGTCCCAATCTCTCCTTGAAGAAGTTTCAAGTGATGGCACTCCAAACTTCCAAGGGCCATTATTTCCATGGGTTGATTGTTTCTCACTGTCAGAAAGTTTTCTCTCTTAATTTTCTAGTTTCAATCTCTCTTGTTTCAGTTTTCCAATCCATTATTCCTTTGTCCTGGCCCTTCGGTGCTTTTTAGAAAAATAGCTTGACTCCTTCCTCACTGTTGCATGCCGCCATCATAGTAGGAAGATGGCTTTCATGGGTTCCCCCTGGTCCCTTCTCTTACACTAGACTAGCCTATGGCCCCAGTTTTCTGCAACCATTCCTTCATATGTTTTACGTGTCCATCCCGAGTCATCCTGGTTGCTCTCTTCTGAAATGGGAAGTTGAAAGGAGGCAGCCTCATTGGTTTTCGGAGGAATGTAGAGAGAAGCAGGAACAAGAGATCCCAAGGGAAATTTTTTTCCCAAGCCCTTGGGAAACAGCTTGGCAAAGCAAGGGAAGGAACGGGGCAAATGAACCAAGAGAGCCAGGGCAGTTGGGAAATGAGGAAAGCAAATGGAGTTCAGGCAATGGCAAGGACCACCTCTCCCTGAACCCTGAGCCATCGAGTTAGAGAGGAGGCAGGGAAGCAGTGCCAGGCTGACCTCATGACTTAGGAGGACAGCAGCCCTGCCCCTCTTCACAAGGCACACCTGGGGGACTGAGAACTTAAAGGAGGGCTATGGGCAGGGCCATTTGGTAGAACAAATGCTGAATTTCTTGGAGTTTTGGGTGGTGCCGTTGCCAAGCATCTGGAGTTTGCCAGGACTTCTTGCCTTCTTCCTTGCTCCATGGAAACTCATTGTCGATTGTTTCCTTGGGTTTTATGGATTCATTGCCTCCTATTCTTCCTTCCTTCAAAATGGATTCATGTGCCTTGTTTCCTTGCCCTGCTGCTGGAAGGCACATTGTGTGGTGTGTGAGCAACTTTGCCTATAAACATGGGAAATTGTTGGGGCCGGGGAATTGGAACAATAAGGTTGCAGTGTCACATGTGGATAGAATGTGGTAACTGCAGGCCCCTCCTTCTGCTGACTGAACCAATTGCCCCTGCAGTTTTGGTCATTCCAAATCTCCCCCAGGCTTCAAAGGTTGACCTCATACCTCTGTCCTTTCCAAGGTAAGTAGATTAATTATGGGTTGATTTTGCTGTCTGTTTGTAAAATGAGGACACAGATTGGTGGCAATTGGCGCTGACTCTTTAAGTGCTTGAGGAAGGGCTTGTAAAGCAACTTGTGGGAAGCAGAAATATAGGTTCTAGTAGATGTCCAGGGGCTCCGGCCAGTTTATATTCAGTCCTTTAAATCATGAGTCTCGAGCCACCTTCTAAACTTAAAGCAAGATTTTATTTAGGGAAGTAAAAGCATTAGCGAGCACTGCCTTGGATGTGAGTCACTTTTGAGCATCCTTGACCTACTTTTGAGCAATCATATTTCAGAGCTTCCGTTTTCTGAAAAGCCGTTTGGTGTTATCACACGCAACTGTTCATTACCAATGTCATGGATTTAATCGTAAATTTCTCGAGATCTTCCTCTAACTGCACTATCCAAATGGGTATTAAAAGAGAAAATTAATACTCTGCTCTGGTTCTGAGAAACTTTAAAACATCCTCTCAGGATAATGGGACATTTGCAGCCTCTAGGATAAAACGCCCTGACTCCAAACAGGAATCACGAGTTGAAGTTTTATTTGCAAACGGAATGCAGACGAGTTGATCTCCATAGACAGCGCTGGTGTTCACCGTTTTCCTTGGGTGAATTCAGTAAAAGCTGAAACTAGGCAATTGGTTGACAGAACTGCTTCATTTGCGCTGATGAATGTGTACAAGGAACAATGTACTATAAGGCTGCATCAATCACACAATATAGTCAGAAAACTGATGGCCCTTATCTCACTTCAGTTTTTATGGAGAAACTGGATTGCAGAAGGAACAGGATTTGGTCCTAACCAGCACCTGCTGGAAACAACATTATAATCAGAAACAATGTTCCACATTATACCATCCCAAGGCACACTTTTGGTCAATAGTATTGAAGCCTTCTCAAGCAGTCCTGAGAAACTATGAAGGTTTCCTGACTCTCAATCTTTAACTCTCAAGGAAAGTTCATCCATCTTTTTTGACCGAGGATTAGTCCCACTTGAAACCGGGTCTTAAGGCTCTGGAAAAAGGAGAATGACACAAATACTTTCCTCACCCTTGTTGAGCACTTTAACCATGACAGAGTATCTTTGGTTGATGATAGTCTCTTGACTTTCCCAAACTCCAAGTTCTTCTTGATGGAATCCTCCTCAGGGCAACCACCAACTCATGATTTTCAGATGTGCTACCTACATCTCCATTTTCATCAAATAATAGTTTTCTCTGAGAAATATTCCACAATCATTTTTCTCTAGGAAAGGATGGAACTAGAATGGTTTAACAATCCCAGATAATTTAAAGAAAATCTTGTTTCTTATCCCATCCACTCTTTTGATATTTGAATGTGAAATATGGAAGCTTGTATAAGAAGAAATGGATGGCAATTAATGTAAGATCTTTAAGATTTTGTTTTGCAGTTTTCTTAATGTACAACTTGGAAGGCAGATTGGTGGATTGAATCCGGGGTGTGGGACAAAGGCAACAAGCAGTCCCACATAAATAAGAAAAGTTCTTTTAATATTTCCAACTTTGGCCCCAAGTCCAGTTCCTTTGGCTTGGAGAAAATGCCCAAAACAATCTTTAATGGAAGAAATTCAGTCAAAAACGAAGGTACAATAATTGAACTGTAAAATAATCATGATCTCATACAACAACATATCACAACTGCACCGCAATATAAGCTGGACAGTACTAAAGGGGCCAAGGATAAGGATTGCGAGCTTATCGCAAGGCAACAAAACACAACAAAGTTTGGGAAGATGCCAAGAAGCCAAGATACGGAAGCCCTTGGACAACAAAAGTTTACTTCAACAAGTGTTTGATTCCTTACAGACCAAGCTGTTTGAGACTGTTGCATATGCTTTGTCTTTTAAACACATGGTTTGTTTTACCGATCCCCGCTCAGATAACGCTCAGTACTTAGGTAGATCCCAGGGCCCTTTTCTTCCCCCCAGATGCTATTCGTAATCTCTAGTGTGTCCTTCTACCACTTCTCTTTTCTTCCCTGCGAATGCCTCTTGGATCGTATGAGATGCGGTGGGTTACTGGACCAAATCTTTCTTCGAATTTCCTACTATGTCATATTCGCTTCCTACCGTCCTCCAACATCGTTGACTTGCTACTGTTCACTTCTCGAGTGAACTGTCGTGTTCATCCCCTCTTTCATCTCGTGATAGTTCAGGTATCCATTCTTCCCCACCGATCTGACAACAATACATGGGTGGACTACGCCTGATGCTCAATCAGCTGTCCACTCCCCATGAGTTCTCAGATATCGTTGCTAACTTTCGCCTCTGCTCGGTATTCCAGCTTCCAGCAGATCGATCAGACTATCGTCACCCAGTAGGCATAACCACTCAAGATGTACAACGTCAAAACAAATAACTTATAGTCTGGAAGCTCGCCCTTATCCAAAATTGACTCTGTGCACAGATTATCGGTAAATACCAATCAGGACTGCGTGAACATGTTTATTCGGGATGAGATCTCCAATGTCCAGTCGCTCGTTCTGTCTTGTTCATTTCCTCGTCATACGGCAAAATTGAGCACAATGAAATACAAAGGAAAGAGGATGGAGGGAACAGCAACTATTGGATACAATATTTTTCAGAATAATCTCAAAAAAGTAATTTTACAAAACTTGATGTAGAGTTGTGCAAGTGGCAATTGTTCAATGGAAAAGAAGGTAAATGCAGTTTTTCTTTGGGAACAAACCTCAGGAAGTGAATGCACTAAGTTTGAGAAGACTCCAATCCAGGTTTCAAGACTGGCATTGCAAGAACCTCTGAGGAAGACAATTGAAGAAAATCAGGATCAGCTTTAGGGAAGAAAAAATGAGCCCAAGGAAAGAGATCAAAGGAAAGGCTGCCTATTAATTTTTTCGACGAAAAGAACAACAAGAGAGCCCATGTTGGTCTTCTGGGAGTTTGAAAAACAGTGGATTCTACAAGCACCTTTTCTGACTTATACAATCCCCTTACTTTGGAGAAGGAAGAAAGACCAGCTCTTTCTAAATAACTGAATGATATTACCAGAAGCTGAAGATTCTTTCACTATATTTCAGAAGTTGAACAAAGAAAAAAAATGAATGTAAATGAAATCAAATCCTTCTGGTTGAAGGAGAGGAAAAACATTTCAAAAAGAAAAAAAAAAAGAAAAAAAAAAATCTATCTCTTTATATGATATACAGAAACGTGTTAAAGATTCGACGCTGACTGGTAAAGCTTCATATATTATAGTAATCTGTGACATTTCGATGTCTATCTCATACATGTAAGTCTGATCACTTCCTCTTCCATATGTTTTTACTCAATACCCCGACTTTAGTCAGATAAGTCAATCATATGTATTGCGTCATGACTGACTTTGCACGATATCATGTTGTCTCGGCGTGAGCGTAGTAGACTTTGTGTCACTTCCATAGTCTAGAGTTTTAAGTACGGCATCGTGGTATTGGAGCATGAGTCGTTCGTTATTTTTGAACGCAAATTCGCCATACACATGACTACTTAGCATACACTCGGTCTGGTCTATTCTCAGATATCTTATTATGTTCTGATGTCTCATTTGTACTGATTTGACTGAGAAGTATAGCTTTGGCATCGAGCTGAAGTCTCAACTACAGTTATTTCTCCAGTTATTAATATATATGACGGACTCTTGTAATTGGTCCACGCTCGCTTGCGATTGCGATTATAATCCGTCTTTAGATGGTTTTGGCTTAGATAGTTGAGTCTTCATTACATCTTAAAGAAAGAGAAAGTTTAAGAGATGACAGTAAACCAGACCAGTTTTAGTTTTCCATTTCAATGATTGGTCTCAACAGAAAAGACCAAGTACAGACCTTCAAGTCATGGGAATATTAAGCTAGGATTTCCTGCGAGTGAGGGGTTGGAGATTTAGACGACGTTGTATCTTTTCGGCATCTTTCCTTATGATTGTTGTCGAAGATTTACTGAAATGTATTCGAAGACTTCTCGTGCTTATTGTGTTATCTATTCAGATAGTCCCATGTACTGTGTTAGCATAAACACGCCTAATTAACTCTCTAAACTGATCATCCTCCCATTAATGCAAACATTTAATTTGAAAAATGTATATGTTATAGATCCTAACTCTTCAGAACATTATGCCTCAAGAGATTAGATTAGCCTAACTTGTTTGGCCTTTTGTAGCAGAGGTATGTGTCAGGGTTCCAGCAGTTACTCATTAAATCAAATTGAAAACCCTTCGAGCCACTCCTCCCCAAAATTAAAAAGGATCTTATTTGAAGGTACAGTTCTATGTCCCATGCACATATCGGGGCAATAGCATCCGATGCATGTCTGTTCGTTTCCGTGAAGATGACTTATCTTATCTCCCTCTCTCAGTCCTCTTGCATTTGATTTTTCTAGCGCTTTTCCCCG
>BHFT01028453.1:0-40250 GCA_004320025.1 Laticauda laticaudata
CAATACAGAAGCCTGATGATGGCAGATGAGATTCTGCCAAAACGTTGCTACAACTTTAAAAGCACAACTACAATGAAAGATTCCACATTCAAACTGAGATCACCATTTAAAGTCACTAATGAAAGATCATCACCGTAGTGATATAGGAGAGTATTTATAGTTCAGGATTGAAATAATGGGTCCTTGGTGCTCTCTGAGCTTGGTTGCGACTAGGTGACCTACATTGGTTCCTTCCAACTCTATTAATCTATTTTCTTACAGATGTTTCATTGTCCAAACTAGGTAACATTGTCAGAGCTAGTAGGGAATGGGACTTGCTTCAATTTATATCAGGGGTCCCCAAACTTGTCAACTTTAAGACTTGTGGACTTCATCTCCCAGAATTCCTCGCCAGCATAGCTGAAGAATGTTTACTGTTAGTTTATTTGGCTAATGTCCCAAAGATGCTTTCAAAAGACAACTGGACTTCCTTCGTTTTTTTCTTTGAAAACATTTTGTTCTCATCCATGAAGCTTCCTCACTTCAAGAGAAAAAAACCAAGAAAGTCAAGTTGCCCTTTGAAAATACCTTTGGGATAATTATGAGCTAAATGATTAAGAATCTCCACAGGCATTTGTTTGGCTAATCATCGCCATCACATAGGCCAAGAGTCTTCAGACTTGGCAAGTATAAGATTTGTGGACTTTAACTCCCAGAATTCCTGAGCTAACATGACTGAAGGAGAAATTCTGGGAGTTAAAGTCTACAAGTCTTAAAGTTTTCAATTTTGAAGGCCCCTGACATAGCCATTTGAAACTTTGTCCAAAACTAGTGTTATTCAAATTCTCACAAAATGTCGTCAATGCAAGGTTTTTCTAGTTGTTGGAAAATTATGTCAAGATGTTCAAATGCCACATATAAATAGGAAGGAATACATAAAGCAAAATACAAACTTTTGCATGCAACATGAGCCAAAGAAGCCAAATATTCCATGGGTGGAAACTTGAAAAGTATTTCCAACATCTACAAAAACTTTATACTCACAGCTTAGATTCCAGCTGATCACTAATCAACCTCTATTGGGTCAGGCTGCCTCAGGAAATCATAGAGCTGCCTTTAGTAATTGGACTTTTGAAAAAAAATCCATTGAAATGATGGATACAGAAGATATACAGAAACTCTTTTTGATTAAACATGTTTGCTTAAATGCACCCATAGCAATACAATCTTTTGCAACCCTTTTGCAAAATAACATATCATTTTAGTATGTATTCCACCATGCATTTTAACTGTTTAATGCCAATACTTAATAATGCCTGATAATTTAAGCAATAAGTGCTATGAGACAATATCTCTTTTCTTTTACTTTTCTAATTTCCTTGGGGCTCTCATTTTGTTTTCTGGTGAAATCTGTGTTATGAATTACACAAAGCTTCTACAGATAGAATCTTGAAATGAAATTTATTTTTCATTTTCTTTTCTTATTTGTCTTTGGATGTTAGGCATCAGTAAGTACACTGTTACAGTAGTGGCTAATATAGTAGCAAATGGAAACAGTTGTGTTTTTTAAAATAAATATAATTATTTTATTTTTCTAAGTATGCAGTACCTAGGTATGCAGAAATCTAGGTATGCAGTATCTAGATTTTATGCACTATTCTCCAAAGGAAACTAGATATAAAAAATTAAAAGCAGTGTCATCAATAACTTACAGCAAGTAGGTTTGAGGCCTTTCAGATTATTGGTGTTAATAACATTTCGCCTCAGTCAAAAACAAGTCACAATCCTAATTCCTTTCATTTATCAGAGGTCTCATTAACATCTGTAAGAATAATTTCAGTTAAACACCTTAAACTTTGCGATTACAGCTTTATTTTGTTCCTCATACCTGCAATTAAGCTATGCTAAATTGAGACTGACCAGAACAAGTGGAGGGTAGAGACAGAGAAAAAAAGAAAGACATGATTGGCCAACCACTGTTCCTAAAAGTATTTTCTAGGAAAACCTAATGGGTTAACTATGATTTCCCTTTTAAAAATGCTTTACGTTCTCACACGTGATTCAAAATTAGACAGAACAGTTAGAAAATAAGAACAAGAAAATTTTTGAAAAGGCCTAGACAGGCTTGAACAATGGAATTAAACAAACAGAATAAAATGTTTAGAGTTTCAATGGGTGATAAAAAAAAATGAAAAGCACATGTATAGGACTGGGAAGAACTAACATGCAGGCAGTAGTAGATTGAACACAAGTTGAAAACAGGATGATGCAACTGCTAAAATGGCAAGTGCCTGTTTAGACAATACAGGTAGTCCTTGACTTACAACAGTTCATTTAGTGACCGTTCAAAGTTACAACGGCATTGAAAAAAGTGACTTATGGCTATTTTTCACACTTATGATCATTGCAACATTCCCGTGGTCACATAATTAAACTTTTGGATGCTTGGCAACTGACTCATATTTATGATGGTTGCAGTGTCCCAAGGTCACGTGATAGCCTTTTGTGACCTTCTGACAAGCAAAGTCACTGGGGAAACCAGACTCATTTAACTACTGTTACTAATTTAAGAACTTGCAGTGATTCACTTAACAAACGTGGCAAGAAAAGTCATACAACGGAGCAAACTCACTTCAGGAATTTCTCACTTAATAAAATAAAATTTGGGCTGAATTGAGGTCATAAGTTGAGGCCTACCTATATTGATAAGGACAAGGGATCCATATCATTAGAAGTCTCACTCTTGATTGGGCCACATTTGGAATACTGACTGTAGTTTGGGGTACTGCACACAATGGTGGGATTCAGCTGGTTCGCACCAGTTCAAGCAAGCCGGTTGTTAAATTACCTACCTCACACTATGACAGTGGATCCTGGGCACTGTGCAGTACTGCACTGCAACGGAGGAATGGGCAATGGAGCAGTCAGCACGAGGGAAGGAGAAAGATGCTTTCCCTCTTTCTTCTCCCTGCTCCTTCTCCTTCCGTCATGTCAGCCACTCCGGCATGCGGGAAGATGATGAGGGGACTAGAAATGAAATCATATAAGTAACAATTAAAATGATTAAATATACTTAAACTCCAGAACAGAAACTTGAGAGGAGTTTTTTTTTCAGTCTATACATATCTAATAGTTATCATATTTTCCTTCACTGGAGGTCATCATAGAGATGGTTAGCCATCTGTCTGAAATGCTTTAGCATATCTTGGCACTTACCATGGGAATGGATCAGGTGCCAGAGGTCTCTTCCATCTTGATAATTCTATAACAAAAAACACAAATGCAATTGGGATATGATCAAAAATATGCTTTCTGTAATAAGAAAAAAAACAAAAAATATTTTTTGTCTTTCTAGCAATATTAACTATAAATTGTTAGACAGAAAAATCTGATCCTATTTCAAATGTGGATTTCAGACTTACATAATACATCCTATATTTTAATTTGCTTATTATCAGGGGTGGGATTCAAATTGTTAACAACTGGTTCTGTGGGCGTGGCTTAGGTGGGGTGTGTGGCTTGGTAGTCATGTTATTGGCTGGATGTGGCCAACTCAATATCACTCACATCGAGGCACGCATCTTGCCTGGCCTCTCATGACTGTGGGGATGCTGAAACAGTCGTAAGTGTGAAAAATAGTCATAATGACACTTTTTTCAGTGCCATTGTAACTTTGAATGGTCACTCCACACAAGCAAAGTACCAGCAAAGGAGGGGAAAAAACCTCCAGAGAAGTTTATGAGACAGGAAGTCTAGTCCTGCCAAGAATGTCATAAAGGTTTACGGGAAGGCAGTTTCTGTGAGCAACACCAGAATGTTTCCTTCCCACCTTCCTTACAGGATTAGGCCAGTAATTTCTTCTCCGAATTCTCCGAATTGCTTAGAATGTTAACAACCGGTTCTAGCAAATAGGTGTGAATTGGTAGAATCCCACCCCTGCTTATTATGCCCTTCTCCCAGTGAAGTAGTAAAATAACTTTCTGTGGTTTAGTAGGTTAGTTACATGTACATTAATTGCACTAGATCTAGATTCTTAGATAACCTAGAAGAACATAGACTTTTTATCATTTTCTGTTCCATGTTCACTGCATTTTTCTTGTGCATGCTTTCTCATTTGTCATTATTTTCTTTTCTTTCAAGTCTTTTTCTTCTCTACCGTTTTCAACAAAGCAGGAGAAAAAATGTATTGTTAGATGGAAGAGACCGCCAGAGAGCTATTAGCAACTTTGCTTCTCGTGCAATTGAGGCCCACAAGCGGTCTAATATCAAAGGAACATTAAAAAATAATTTTCCCAAATCTGCAAGCAATATTACATTGTTATCTGATGAGACTCCCTTAACTATTCAAAACCCTCTGTACGCTGAGAGTGCATTGCATAGTTCCACTTCTGAGTTGTCACATGAAAGCAAATATGTGGTACCCCATTTCCCCCATTCAAAGTCAGCTTTGAAAAATGTTCTATTGAGTGGCACTTTGAAAGAGATTGAGCGGGCGTGGACTTTACCAAGCCAGCTTACCAAGAAGAATATTTTGCTCATTATGGACCCAATTCAGTGGGACCAGGAGAAAAACAGAGTAAAGAGTGAAAGGGTTAGAATCCATCAAAGAAGATCTGGTAGAAGCAGTCTAGTCTTGAAGACCAGCTCTAGCCTAAGGACATCAGTGAGAGAGAAAGCAAGGCAGTTTGAGCAACAGGCTCTGCAAGAAATGCAACAGATGAAATGCCAAGACAAGAAAAGTGGGCTTTCGCTGGCAAGTAGCACCTGTGCTCCAGAGGACGAGAGGACAGTAGAGCCAACTTCTGAATGTTTTCTTCCATCTTCAGGATCTCCTGCGGTTTCTTTTTCTTCTTTCAAAGCATGTTCTGGGGTAACTGAACTCAAAACATCAATAGCACCATTCATTGCCATTTCTGACCATGACAATCCTGAACAGTTATCCTCTCTACCAAGCCGTACATCAACGCCTTCCCCTTTTAAGATCAAAATGTCAGATGATGAAACAAAGAGCATTCAAGACCTACCGAAACCTCCTCTCCCACTTCCACCTCCTTCTCCGTCCCCTCCACTGCTGCCTCCTCCCTCATTATCATTCCCCTTCCCTCCCCTTCCAAGGCTCTCCTCACCCATTCAAAGCGCCCAACTACTACACATTACAAAATATACTAAGTCAAGCTCTAAGCAAACCACAGTGTCATCCCAGGCTTCTGTGTCAGAACCATGTGATTCTTCTCACAAGCAACTGAAGGGGATTCTTAAAAATATCCATAATTTAGCAGACATTGAAAAATCAGTGGCCAATATGTATGGTCAGATCAATAAAAATTACATTCTGCCTAAAGAGGTAGACAAGCCAAAACCAATAACAGATACTGAAATTGTAGCTGAAGCTGAAGAGTATAACCAACAGAATGGTAATTTGAACAGTTTAGTGGAGGAACATGAAAAGCAATTCTCACCTCAGGCAACTGCACTATGACAGTTCTGAGTGATTCTATGCACAATGTATGCCGAGTGTATCATCCAACCCATACATCATAGACTCGATCAGAATGTTTTTTTCTCTCTCTCTTTTCGTTTCACAGTCTGCTAATCTCTAATATTACTATTCTTCAGCTGATCCATGATTTCATCTTGGAATGATTAATCGTTCATTTCTTAGTTTGCTGGGTCTATGTCAAAGGGGAAAAAAGGAGACATTACAGTTCTAAGAGTGCATTTTAGCACAGTTAGGATGCTAAATAGCAAAGGGATATTTTATTTGGTCAAAATGGATTGTCTCCAGAGAGCAACTATCATAAATAAAGGAGAATATTTGTAACTCAGTGTTGAAATAAGGGATCCTGGTTGCTGTCTGAGCCTGATTGTTTTCTTGTTTTCATCATCAATGCTACTAGCACGAATGATGTTACCTAGTTTGAGGAATGAAATGTCTGCAAGAAAACAGCCAAGTTCGGAGAGTAACAGGGGTATCAAACTCATGGTCCACAGGCTGGATGCGTCATGTGCTGGCCATGCCCACCCCCGGTTTAGCAAAGGGGAAAAAAGTCCCAATATGTGACGTGACGACAATGTGAGTTTGACACCCCTGGTCTGTAGGGAGCAAAATATATATGGTTAAATATATGGTTAAGTTATCTGGTTAACCTTTACTTTTCACTGAAATGCACAGTTCAGTGTCATCGGAAAACAAATGATAACAACAAAGGGATTTCACACACACACAAAAAAAAACAATTATTGAAATAATATAATCATCTTTTCTGTAACTTGGAGTGCTTATGTCACGGTAACAGGTTTGTAGCTTTGATGATTTTTCTATTTATAATTCTCCCTATTCTCCCTCCTGTTATCCCAGCATGCCTTTTATTACTTCTTTACATACTGACATTGCATATTCTAAGTCTTAACTTTTGTAATATGTTTTCTGTAAAAATCCTTTAAAAAAAAACTATTAAAAATACTTTTCTCTCTACTGCATGCTACCTGGCAAGCATATTTCTTTTATCATTTTTTTCAGCTTGTCAAAACTAATAAATGATTTGAATAATTAGTTCCAAAAAAAGAGGAAATTATAAGTGCATGAATTTCCCAAAAGCCCACACTTAGCCAGATTGTGGCTTTTAAGCCGTCTAAACAAAAACTACTTTCAGGATTAACATTCTATTTTTAATAAATTAACTGCTGGTTCTAGTAGAAGTAGGTTTGTTCACAGTGAAAGTGGGTTAAAGAGGGTGGAGAAAAGTATTTCAGCCAAGGGCCAAGCAGAAGTAATATACAGGTAATCCTAAACTTACAACCTGTTCTGATTCAAACCTTGTTCCAAGAAAACAAACACAAAACAGAGATAACAGCAAAACCTTTTAATGATTTTTTATGAATTCCGTTCCTTCACGGTTAAAAGGCTGTTTCAAATTAATTATCTCTGATAAGAACGAGCCTTGTCAAGGTTGTGCAACGTTGCCAAGAATAGTAGATAAAGTTACTAAGAAATATTTCAAACAAAAAGAATCACCAAATACTAACCAAGATATTCCGAAAGTCCACAAGGCTTGAGTGCAAAAACTTCTTTGCTTCCTGCAAAGAACTCTGGTTTCTCAGCTGGCTTTTATCTCTTGTGGGNTCCACAAGGCTTGAGTGCAAAAACTTCTTTGCTTCCTGCAAAGAACTCTGGTTTCTCAGCTGGCTTTTATCTCTTGTGGGAGGGGCCATTACCTTGCAGTCTTACTCCTGAGTCGCCCATGCTGCTGCAGATGCTCTTTCCTTCGAGCAGCCTTGCATGCACACGCACTGGACACAGGCTCCTCGGGTACCTCTTCATCACTGCTGCCAGTCTCCACAATCTCCAAAGGCAGCATTCCACTCCCTGATGGTCCTGGCCCCATCCCTGCATCCCTGTCCTCGCTCTCTGAGGCCTCAGCCATCCAGACCTGCGGCCGGCGAACCACAACACAAACAACAATTGAGCCCAACATTTCTGTTTACTAAGAGAAACAGTTAGTAAATGAGTTTTGCCCCATTTTATAACCTGTCTTTGTCACAATTGTTAAATGAATCTGGCTTCCCCATTGACTTTACTTGTCTGAAGTTTGCAAAAGCGATCACATGACCCAGGTCATAGCAATGGTCATAAATATGAAACCAGTTGCCAGGCATCTGAACTTTGATCACGTGACCATGGGGATGCTGCAACAGTCGTAAGTGTGAAAAATTGTCATAACTCACTTTTTTCAGTACCATTGTAACTTCAAATGGTTACTAAACAAACTTGTAAATTGAGGAATACGTGTACTGTAGAAAATCCAATTTCAAACCTTTTGCCATTTGGTTGGGTTCAAAACAATAGTGAAGGGAAGGTGCTATAATTTTATTTTAGAAGTAGATTGGTGGAAAAGAGATAAATAATTGTTTTGTTTCTTTCCTCACATAAACAGTCATGAGTAAATACAATGTCAAAGTTTTCTTTCTCTGTGTCTCTCTCTCTTTCACTCTCTCTGTCTCCTCTCTCTCTCCCCTTCCCTCCCTCCCTCCTCCCCTCTCCAAAATCAAAATAACTGGAGACATTGTATTTTTTTTCTCTATAGTTTAGGAAATGGGAAGATTCCATGAAGAAAACTGGTGTACAAAAAAAGTTAAGCATTTTTCCCAGTTCTCCAATAGAACCCTTTGAGAGCACTATGGTCCTAATATAATTTTAAAAATATATTTTGTGTCATCAACTTTGTGTACTTAGCTTACTATCTTTCTTCCCCATCCCCTTCAATTCTTAATATAGAAACATTCTAGGCCTATTTCAGAAATATGTATAATTAAATACATATTTATAATTTGCAAATCCAGGCATTTGAGGTAGACATTAAAAGCTTAAAATCAGTTTTCTTGGCTAACTTTATCCATCACCAACAGGTAAGAAATCATAAACATTCCGTAGTTAAAGGTCTCAAAATAGCTGGTTTCTCTTCGTCGGTTGACTTTTTCTGTAGTGACACAAGAATAAATAACAAAAGTTAGTTCTCCAAAAGCCATGTTCTGTGAACTTCACCACCTGAGTTCAGGTGCTGTTACACTAGAAATCCTCTCTGCCTAAGAAAATTCACCTTCATTCCTGTGCAGGGGTGCCTCTTCCACATATCACCACTCAATGTTGTTTGACTTTCTTCTGTATAGATACATATGCACATCTTTCATTCATTCAATCGATCAATCAATCTTTCAGCATTCCAGAAAAACAAACTCCAACACCAAAACTCTGAGACAGGCAATTTCTCAAAGTTCCTGTCATGACCCGGAGTATGACACAAATATAACAAAATCCAAAATGTAAATAAATCCTTTAATGCCTCCAACTTGGCCCCACTGTTCAATAATTCTCAATTGGAGATAAAACTTACTCAAAAATAGTCAATAAAAATAGCAATACAGTCCAAACTTAACGAGCAGATAGAGGTGAAATAAAAAACCAAACAAACTACAATGAAGAAATTTCCACAATGGATCAGGATAAGTAATTATCAAATTCAAGGAGATAAGAAGGCAAAGTCTGTTGGAAAGACACCAGCCAAGATGACTTCAGTCCAAAATAAAACATGCTTTGCTTCTGGCAACGCTGTGTTGTAACCGTCTCTCTTATATACTATTCTCTCCAGCTGCAACCAATGAGGGGGATCATGGCCACTTCCTCTCCCGTAAGTCAAGTTGTTTGCTTCTTCCCTGCATGTCCTAAGATGAAGAGAATCAGATGGACCTGGTTCTTCCTCTGACTGCCCAGCTGGCCACTGCCCTTCCTCAGCCTTCTCCATAACCTCTGGAGCCACACCTCCACTCCTTGTCAGCTGTTCCTCCTCTCTCTCTTCCAAGGGCATGACACTTCTGTTTTATTAGAGTAGTCATATTGGCACATCTGGGAAAACCCGAATTTGAGAGTTCCAGGTTTTCCCTCAATAATTGGAAATCAAAGACTCATCCCCTGCACCCATCAGTCCATCACATGGCCCAATCACCACATGTCTCAACTGAAGACAATCCTCTAACCACTCCTCAACCATGTGCAGGATGACATGACCTTGACTGAAAAGAAGAATGCTATTATATCTATCTACATACACTCTATGAAATCCTCCCTCCCAATTTCCCATGCACAAGAATATGGTAGCCTGGAAGCTTCTGGTGCTAATATGACTTCCAAAGCTGACACAGTTAACACACCAATTTATATGGCTATCATCGTAAGTAACTCTGGGGTGGACTAATGAGTATAAAATCAGAAATCTTTAGAAAACATTTTTAAAAAACAATAAAAAATTAATTTCAAAATAAACTCCACAATCAGCACAAGAATAAAACTTAAAATGGTTACATCCAATTCAATCAGGTTTCTAAGGTCTTCTGAAATGGCCAGTAGAGTTGAAGGCCATCCATTCTCCAGCAGATAGGTTATTCCACCTGGCAGGTTCCAAACATACCAAATATAGTATGTTTCCCTGATCCCATAAGGTGCCACTGGTTCACAGAAGGGACCTAGAACATGGTCAACTTTAAAGACTGGTGGACCGGCAGGAGTACAGGTGAATGCTTGAATATTATGACCCTGGACAACATAAAGTTTTATAGGTGATCACTAGCACCTTGTATTGTACCTGGAAACCTACTGAAACCTATGTGCAATTCACACAACATTGGCTTTATATGGATATACCATAGTAAAACATATTGTGTCAACTAGAAGAAATATATGAGTGGTAATAAGTGGAGTTTCCCAATCCAGGGCCTTTTTATTTCTTTTCAATCATGGCACTTATGCCATCTGTTGTTTTTTTATTATTTTTATTCATTTAACACATTTATATGACTGCCCCAATTCATACATGTTGATGGTGGGACTCCAGGGTGTTAGTTGTTCTCTTCTATGTCCTCGGGGATTCAGTTTGCTTAGGCCTGGACTCAGAGCTGGCTCAGGTATACGTGACCTCTATAAATTTGATCCCTGTTATCAATGGCCTGACTTATTTGTCAGCAGAGGTGGCATTCATTAGGTTCTGACCAGTTCTGGAAAACCGGTAGCAGAAATTTTGAATAGTTTGGAGAACCAGCAAATACCACCTCTGACTGGCCCCGCGTCCATCTATTCTCTGCCTCCCAGCTGATCAGCTGAGCTTTTTTTGTTGTCCTACACAGGAGAACAGAGCTGAAAAGTAGGTTAGTGGGGTGGGGAGGGAATGGGGATTTTGTAGTATCTTCCCTTGGAGTGGGGTGGAAATGGAGATTTTGCAGTATTCTTCACCTGCCATATCTACCAAGCCATGCCACACCCACCAAGCCACAGCAACAGAACCGGTAATAACGTTTTTTGAATCCCATCATTGTTTGTCGGGAAGAGTCATCCCTTGGATCTGCTATTTGGCTTGGAGCGACTGAATAAAATTGGGGATACAGTCCCCAGTCTGTTATCATCTAAACTGTTGTCTTTCTCAGGTGCCTGAATAGACCTGGTGGGGTTCCAGAGCAGTGGTGGGATTCAAAAAATTTTTACTACCGGTTCTGTGGACGTGGCTTAGTGGGCATGGCAGGGGAAGGATACTGTAAAATCTCCAGTCAGAGGTGCTTGCCGGTTCTCTGAACTACTCAAAATTTCCACTACTGGTTCTCCAGAACTGGTTGGAACCTGCTAAATACCATTTCTGTTCCAGAGGGAAAGTAGGGTAGTTTTTGAATCTCTGCTGAAGGATTCAACCAAGGCCCTAGTTATTGCTTGAAATGAGTGAGTGATTGTGGGTTTGGATGAGTTCGCTCCATGCAGTTTTTATGTGCAAGGATGTTGGAGTGCCCTTGGTTTACAGAAGAATGGCAGGAGATGAAATGGCCAAGAGATGCCTGCAGCAAGTTCAACTAAGTTCAACTAAGTAGAGGGATTATTTTATGGTGACAAAAGCAATGAAATGTATGTGTTCCTCCATTCTTACCATGTCCACAGATGGTTAGCCAGTGCCACTTTTTTTTTCTTGGCTCTTGTTATTGTTAATTTTTTTTATGTACAGTGAGAGCATATGCACCAAAGACAAATTCCTTATGTGTCCAATCACACTTGGCCAATAAAGAATTCTATTCTATTCTATTCTATTCTATTCTATTCTATTCGATAAGCTCTCTCAAATTCACCCAGAGTTGAATTCTGGATGTGCAAATCCCAGAGAATTAATTAAGCACAATCTTGCTAAATTATTTGGGGAGAGCTGGTGTCTGCTAATCCTGAGGAAGTGGACCAGGTTATTTAGGCAGTAGTGAATAACTCTTGACATAAGGGGATGGTAACACCTGCTTTGAAGGAAGTAGTTCTTCCTCTTTCCATACCCATTGAAATATCCAGCAATAATAATTTCCTCCAGTCTCCCCAAACTTTTTAGGGAAGGAGGTTGTTGTTGAGAATCTGATCAAGTTAAAGTTCTAAGGGCTCTAAAAGAAACATCAGGGCCCTTTTGAAGCTGGTTTCAGTCTCAGATATCCTGAGATATTAGTCAAATAGTTATTTTTATGGATAATTACTGGCAGCCATGGACAAAATTTGAATCCCTAACACAGAGTGAGCTCCCATTACTTGTCCCAACTCCTTCCAACCTAGGAGTTCAAAAGCACATAAAAAATGAAACTAGAAAAATAGGGACCACTTTGGTGGGAAGGTAACAGCATTCCGTGCACCTTCGATGTTTAGTCCTGCTGGCCACATGACCATGGAGACGTTTTTGGACAGCGCTGGCTCTTCGGCTTTGTCATGGAGATGAACACCACCCCCCAGAGCCAGAAATGACTAGCATGTATGTGCGAGGGGAACCTTTACCTTTACCTTATGGACAGAATATGCCTGTCCTCCTTGATGTTTTTGAAATCATCAATCATATAACTTTCTGGAGCAGCTTAAGAGATTTGGGGTGTGAGGTGGGAACTTTTATTGGATGATTCTTTTTCTTGGTGGAGGGGACAATATATTGCTGAGGTCTACCTGATTTACTTGTTAAACATATTCATTAATTAAATCTATTTGCTGCCTACCTTGCTGTAGCATTACTCAAGGGGGCTTCCAATAATAAAAAGAAAGAAAATGAGTGTAAACGGAACAGGAGTAAAATAAACAAAAGAAACAATGAAAAAGAAAACAACAAGAATACAACAATAGAATGTCCAAACAGATGGCTGAGGAGCAGAGAGTAAACAGGAGGTCAAGTCTGCCATCAACCCAGCAACGTGGAATTTCCCCCATTTGTTTGCCAGTCTAACCAGCAGAGCCATGTCTTCAGGTTCCTAAAGAAAGATAGAAGAATGGGAGCAGATCTTATCTTACTGGGTAGCATGTTCCAAAGAGCAGGGGCTGCAGCAGAGAAGGCTCTTCTTCTGGAACCTGATGGAGTTCTTTGATTGATGCAGTGGTGGTATTGAAATTTTTTTACTACCGGTTCTGTGGGCATGGCTTGGTGGGTGTAGCAGGGGAAGGATGCTGTAAAATCTCCAGTCAGAAGTGGGATTTGCCAGTTCTCTGAACTCCTCAAAATTTCCAGAACTGCTTCTCCAGAACTGGTCATAACCTGCTGAATCAATGGGACCTCTGGATGATCAACCTCTGGATCAATGGGATCCAAAGTAGGCATTCTCTGTTGGCACAAGTAGGATAAACTTGTCCAAGTAAGACGAGGTAGTTCATCAGGTCTTTAAGGTCTTTCAAAGTCATAATTAACATTTTGAACTGTACTACAAAAGGTTGGGTTTCTTTTTTTAACTTCAGCTCAAAATTAGCTCCTGCGATAATTCTATGATTCTGAATAATAATAATTTATTAAACTTGTATGCCACTCGACTCTTAATGATTCTGGGCAGCTCACAACAAACAATCAAATCAATAAAACATTAGAAATAGAGATAAAAGATGGCAATCATGATGAAGCAAGGAGCCTTCCTCTTCCTCTCAAACAGTCTGGTCTTCATGGATCTTCTAAACAACAGGAGAGCAAAAGTCATAAAAGTGCAGCTTTAATTCCCTTTATTATTTAGTTGATAATTTGACTTTCTCTGTTTGTAAATATGAAGGGCAGATTATAATAATATCTGGCCTAAGCGAGCCATTTTCCATTTTCCTTTTTCCTCTTTCAGCTAAAGCCATTTCCCCAACAGGGTTGCTTTTAAAAAAAAAAAAGTATGTGTATAATTTATGTTTAATTTCAGCATTAAATGCAAAATCATTTTTCACATACATCCTAATCACACTTTCTGTTGCTTTTGGTTTTGCATTTTTATAATATTTTAAATTACTAGGTTTGGACACACTGCCTTTCCCTTAGTCAAAGATTATTTCTCTATCTTACATGAAGAAATTTCTGTCTAAATGTTGAATCTTATACAATGAAAAGGTAACATTTGAATGCCACTTCCTCTGTAAAGAGTATCTAAAGGAGAAAAAGACACTATGCAAAGGGAAAAAATATTAGTACCGCTTTATAAAACCCTAGTAGGACAATACCTGGAATACTGCAATCAATTTTGGTCACCATACTACAAAAAACATGTTGAGACTTTGGAAAAAGTTCAGAGAAGAGCAACTAAGATGATCAAAGGCCTGGGGACTAAAACATGAAGAATGGCTGCAGGATTTGGGTTTGGCTAATCTAGAAAAAGAAGAATTAGGGGTGACATGATAGCAGTATTCCAGTACTTGGGGGTCTACCACAAAGAAGAGGAGGTCAAATTATTCTCCAAAGCAGTGAAGATCAAGACAGGAAACAGGGGTTGGAAAATAATCAAAGAGAGAAGCAACCTAGAATTAAGGAGAAACTTCCTAACAGTGAGGACAATTAACCAGTGAAACAACTTGCCTCCAGAAATCATGGGTGCTCCATCACTGGAAGTTTTTAAGAAGAGATTGGACAGTCACTTGCCTGAGATGGTATCGATTCTCCTGCTTGATCAGGGAGCTGACTAGAAAACCCCAAGATCCAGTTCTAAATCTAAAATGTGTGAATGTTCATGCATCATGGGACTTTGCACACAGCATAAGACTAACTAAGAATTCATCTCTTTCTACATGCTTCCATAATGTACAGTATGAATTTAGCCAATCTTGTGCTTCTGAAGCCACTTTGAAAACAAGTCCACTGGATAGTTTTTTAAGTCAGTTGTTATTAACCTCAAAGACCAATTCATGCACAGTCAGCTGCTATTAACCTCAAGGACTCTTTCATGCATATACTCAGAGACATGGAAGCATTGAAAAATATAGTCCTGTTAAGGCAGCTCACGGTACAAAGATTCTGCAGCTTTGCTTAATCAGAAGTCCCCCCAAAATAGGCAGGAAATATCTCTACCACATTGTACTGAGAGCCTCTGAAAAATATTATTCCACATCTAGAAGACTTGAAAGAATCTGATTTGAAAGAAAAATGATCCGTCCACAGGATACTGGGAAATAAGGCTTCTATATCAAAAATTGAGATAGATGGTGTCTTTCAAGCTTTCACATTTTAAATAATCCAAACTTTATGTCCAAGCCAGAAGGTAGACATAGTTCTAACTCTTCATTTTCTTCCCTGCTTTGAGTTTGACCTATGTTTTTGTTCTGTTGTAAGATATTTTCAATGAGGTTCGCCTGAGAAACAGGAAATCCTTTAAGTCAATGTAAGCAAAACAGTGCAGACACAGAGAATTGAGCAATTGGTTTTAAATATGTACAGCAGAAACAAGTTCTCTGGGATCCTGGATAATGCTCCCTGGTTGATGGAACCTGCAATACTCCATCCTTCCCAGACCAGATGGGTTGAATAGGTATAACTGCATCTCCTCAGGTAGTCCAGTTCCATGCCGTGCTTTATAGATCATGACCCCAACTGAACCTGGAAGCAAACCAGCAGCCAATGCAGCTTGTGGAGTGAAGATATAATATGCAGAACCTGGAACAGGCATAACTGCCTGCACCACTTTGAACACATACTTTCCAAAACTCTTCAAGGGCAGCTCCATGTAGAACACATTGCAGTACATTCATACAAGAGTTGACTAAAGCATGAGTGATGATAAGTGAGATCTCCTGGTGCAGAAATGGGTGCAACTAATAAACAACTTGTAGTGCAGTTGTTCAGGGACCCTCCTGGCCATGGCTACCAGTTAAGAATTTGGTTCTGCATGAATAAAGAAGTTTCACAGCATATACATTGTCCAAATTAAAGTAGTAGCATTAAGGAATTATTATTATGAAGATTATATACCCCTTTGTCTAAGAAATACTACATATTTGGAAGATGCAGATCAATACTGAAACAATTATTTCTAAAACTCTTTGTTTGGTCTGTTTGATTGCATATGATTTTCCACTTGATTATTTCACACACACAAAATGCTTTGTCCATCTCTTAAAACAGCAGATTTACATATTTTCATTTAAGATCAAACTGAGAGTAACCTTTAAATTCTACATTCCCAAGGGTAGCTCTTTGCAAAACCCCTGAACCCTCCTAATGAAACACCTAGAAAAGTGCAATTTTAGAAAGAAATCATCAGCAATTTCTAACTGAAAATGAACACAGTTTGAGAATATTGTTTTTGCTTAGGCCCAGCCCAGACGTGGAAATTATATGGAGTGGCCTATTCTGATGCCATTTTTTTTCTTGAACTCTCAATTATTCTAGCTCTGGAAATTTTGGAAGAGGTACTGTTATACTGTAAAGTGATATCATGCAGGAGCAGTAAACTTAAATCTTACTAAAATTACTGTAAATGATATCATATCTTTTTCCCACCAACTCTTCTGACATTTGAAAGTTTAGGTTCATGCTTGGATGGGTGGGGGAGACATATACATAGAATGCATGCATGAAAGAGTATATTGCTGAACTGGAGAAGACTTTAAAGTCTTTTCCTCTTGCTTTTCCCAGTGAATTTTCTGTTTTTATTCCAATCAAGGTGGCACAATGGCTCAGTGGTTAAAGACACTGAGATTGTCAGCTGGAAAGCTGATCGCCAAGTTCAAGAACACCATGCCATGGACTGGTTCCCATTACTTCCCCCTCCTTCCTGGTCCTGCCTATTTAGCAGTTCGAAAGCATGCAAATGCAAGTAGATAAATAGGTACCACTTTGGTGGGAAGGTAACAGTGCTCTGTGTGCCTCAGTGTATAGTCATGCTGAACCCATAACTACAGAAGTCTCTTTGGACAACACAGTCTCCTTCAGCTGAGAGTCAGAAATGACTGCACAGGGGAAACTTTTACTTTTCTCTTATTCCAATCAAGCTATCAAATTCATGTAGGAGAAAAACCACTTTGGTAGGTGATGAACACAGAAAAGTTAAGCTAACTGTGCACAGCTTATCTTATCCTGCAGATTGTCTTCTCCCAATGCAACTTTCTTAAAGAGGAGTGGTACTTAAGTTTTTTTAAAAGATGGGGGCATTGGAAGATGTCACCCAGGAGATGGGAAGCTGTGAATTTCACTATGCAGTAGACTTTGAAATGTCATTGATCACCTTCATTTTAAACGTCCATTATTTATCTATCAAATGGCCTACAGCAACAATTCACCTCTAATAATCCTCTACATAGGAGGAATGCTAATTGAAAAGCTTTACAGATGGTAATATTAAAAATTAAATGTGCTCCTCCAGATTGTTCTTTATTTTTCCCTTAGGTATGATTAAATGGTTTCTCTCATCTGCTGTCTCTCCCCTAGCTTGAACTTAGCACAATTTTAAGTGTTTATTCTTCTCAAACAAATCTACTGTATAGTTCAATAAAGCAAAAGATCCAAATTAAATAGAAAAGCCCTATCAGGAGGAGGTTCATATCTCATGAAAATCAGTAGTCTATAAATGCATAATGAGAAGCCTAAACTGGCAATCCTGTACATACTAAACAGGAACCAGGTAGCCGAGATGATTCCACTTATTTTAGCAGCATTTGGAATCAGTTTTGAGACTCCAGCTTGATAAAATCCCAAGAGGCACTGAATTTCCTTTTCTTTACAATAATTTGGCTTGAGAAGTATTTATAGTGTACACTATAAATAATTTGTATAATTTGGCTCGGGAAGTATTTATAGTGTACACAGATCCTATACTGTCCTAAAAACCTGCAAATCTAATTTAATGAAAAGAAGGACTTGGGGTGACATGAGAGCTGTATTCCGATATCTAAAGGACTGGCACAAAGAACAGGGGCTCAAGCTATTCTCCAAAGCACCTGAAGAGCAGTATAAGAAGCAATCGAGGAAAGAACTAACCTAGAACTAAGAAGAAATTTCCTGACAGAACAAATAGTGGAATGGCTTGCCTTCAGAAGTTTTGGGTGCTCCATCACTGGACATTTTTAAGACAAGATTGGACAGCCATTTGTTTAAAATGGTACAGGGTCTCCTGTCTGAGTAGGGGTTGGAATAGAAGACCTCCAAGGTCCCTTCCAACTCTGTTATTTTGTTTATTACAGCTGTCATAATTGAAACATTATGTCCTTCAACACACTTAAATATAAGTGGTTATCATCATCATTGCTCAATTGCAAATTAAATGTGCATCGGAGAGCTTTCAGGCGTGCGGAATATACTGAACTGGTCACAATTGTGCACCTCTATCAGCCCTTTTTCAGATATGAGGCAAGTCCTCATATAACAGAAGTTCACTAGTTTTCTGAAATTATTTCTGTATAGAAGAAAGCAAGGAGATGGGAATGGCATATAAATTATGGAGAGAAGATCCAAGACATAAATAGAAATTCCATTTTTCCTGTAGTGAATTTTTCCATTTTTTTCCTTCCTTCCTTTCTGGAAGGAAGAATGAAGGAGAGATGAAGAATTTCTTTCAAGGCACCAAAGATTAAGCTATAGCCAATATCAGATGAAATATCAGATGAAATTAGCAATTAAAATTCAATGTACATTTATGCCATTATTCAAGTTCATAGTATTATGCTAGATATATTTATGATTATGCATTTATTGTTGTCATAATAACCAACATCACTTCTTTCTCATTATTTCCAATGGATTTACCCACAAGGTTCCCACACATCATTTTTAACCATTTTTGGAACACATATTTACATTCACAACTGTAATACAAGTGATTGAATTAACGTCATGTTTTCCTTTTCTTTTTAAATTCGTAATTCAGACGTGGATATGCACAACAAGAGGTAAGATGCACATTCCCTACATTTATTTTAGCAAAAAGTTATAATTTACAGCTGTTTCCTTCAGCATAGCCTGAAGACTTTAATCGACAGAATTAAAAGTTATCAGTGAGAATTATGGATGTATATAAATCTTCCTGGGCTTTTAGATGTAACACCTCTAGTTCCTTTTTCTTTTCTGTTTACTGCATACATTCCAAACTTTTAAAGATTTAAATACATTCTTTACTATAATCAATGAATAATTATGACTTAAATGCTTTCAGAAAGGCTACACTAGAAAAAAATATTTTTTGCTCCCCACAAATAGAGATATTATTTATAAAAATGTGCCTTTTCTGGATTCCTGATACAGTCTGCCTGTTCTTATATTGTAAGTTGTATAATTTATTGACCAGCGTTGACAGCAAAGCTATGTTATTTCATAATTGCAATTTTGTACTTAGACCCATAAACAGTATTAAGACATACACAGTTTGCTTTACTTATGAGTTGAAGCCTGCACCTGGTGTGTGCATTTTGAAATCAAAAGTCTAATTAACAAGTCTTCTCTGTAAAATTGTAAGATGTATGTTTTATAAATAGGAATCAGTTTGAGAATGAATACAGAACTTGACATTATGAACAGAGGGAAAAAAGGAGGAAAATGATGCATGTTGCCTTGAAAGACCAACAAAATTATCACAGAATATTTTCTGTACTGAATATAAAATATAGCTGAATACTGAAAACTATGAAGATAGATGCAAATGGAAAATGAAATATAACAATTTGGAATTATGACCTTATTAATAGGAGACCTTCTAAAATAAGTGTTAGATGAACAACTGAGACAGTTTATACTGCCAACCTGTTTGCAGTTTACAGGAACCTTGATAATGGAACTTACAATGGAGCCCCAAAAAGGAAGTTTAGCATTCAAGCATGTTCATTTTCTGAATCTGAGGTGTTTTTGCCCTTTAGCCTTGAAAGAAAGTCACTTAAATCAGATGGTAGCTCTGTTGTAACCCTGTAAAAGTGTATGTTGTAACCCTGTAAATGTGTATTATTGTTATAAGGTTATAAAAATTACTTTGCAACTCTTTATTTGCCTTTTTCCATTAAATCAAATTTATTCATTTTTTCTTTGTCAGCAACAGCAACTGCTGAGACCTTCTCTTCTCAGACCTGAGGTACCATTTTCTTCCTTATTCTAGGATTTTCCAAGCCCTTGTCTTAATTTCTAGATTCTGATGAACATTGTGGAACGTATTTTCTTTGTCAGAGAAGGAAAAGGAAACAAATGTATGATATAATTGTTAAGATGCACTGATATGTTTCAAACAAATTAAGTTTCAAAAAATTACATCTTTGCAAAAGAGATAATTATAAGTCCATGACATACTTCACAACCCATATTTGATATTTCTAATCCAGCAGGAGGAAAAGAAAAATGACCATATTGAAACCCAAGCCAATGTATCAAAGCCAATATGTGTCACCAGGCAGGCTCAAAGGGTAGGGTTTTGAAAAAAAGAACACAAAATTGTGGCTATGATTAGAGTTTGAACTATATCATCACAGCTGCCATCTTGATCTTTTTGGCCATAAACATTTTGAGCCCCGGGTTCCACTTATTTTAGAATCCTATAATTAGATGCAGTCTTAAAGTCTTGACTTATAATCACTGTTCAGTGCAGGTTGAAGATAAGAAAGATAATCTTGACCATTAAATGTAGACAATACTATCTAGGCGAAACTGGCAGAAACATTTAAAAAAATAAAAATATTTAAAAGTTCAGAAATATCTCAGGCAGATGATCCATCTCTATTCTAGCAGGAGAGGATACAGTATATAAGCCAACCGTGTCTTAGTGGGGGGAGGCAAAATGGGTGCATGCATACTGAGCCACCAATCGCACAAGTTGACTGTGCATTTATTTGTGTATGTGCACCAGCCAGCCGCTCACACGGGCTGGTTCCAAACAAACCACAGCCTGGTAGTGGTCCATGGCATGGGTGTTGGAGACCCCTGTAGTTTATCACAATCATAATTGCAAGATTCTGTGATTATAGTCAATTTCAATAAAAGTATTTCCAACCTTCCTTTGGAATTGATTTGCTTATCTGGTCTACTAGCTGACAGCAGATCAGTTAGAGTTTCTCTGACAGATGACAATCCAGTCTTTTTGTTTGTTTGTTTTCAAGGGCTGCAGGAAAGAATTTATAACTTCATGTAGACAATCCATTCCTGACAGCTCATATAGTCAGACAGGTGCCCGGAACAGACCTGAGAATATTGAAATGGACTTCATTGATACGTATTCCCTTACAACAGAAGGGGGAAACTTGTATATCATATTTGCAAGGGAGGGAAAAAGGAGGAGAATATTATTAGGAGAAGTAAAAGCCCTCTGTTCTCTTTAGCAAACTAATTTATGGCATTTTCCTCAAGTGGTTGTGAAAATGCTTACACATAAATACAGAAAGATTTATATTGCAGATATTTGATATTATAAAAACCTTCAAATACAAGAACCTCTCATTATCCAGTCTCTATATCCCCAATTTATTGTATCCATAGTAATATTTTTAAAAAAATATGGTAGATCAGGGTATCCATGGTAACAAATTTCATGTATCCATGGTATTTGGTACGTTTTTGTGTATTTCATGTGTGCACATGGACATGTGTAAAATACTTTTTTACAGCGTAATTACATGCAGTCTCGTTATCTGCTGTTGTTAAGCCAGAACAAACATTTCACCAGAAATGAGAGCCACTCTTACAGAACAGTCAATAGGTTAGAAGGGAATAGATCATTTCATGCACTTATAGTTGAAATTATAACAATTCTACTACCATTATTTAGTGTTTCCTACAACTAATTTGTTCAATAGGTATCACATCTTGTGAATAAGTTGAATTTATTGGATTTTCAATAATATTTTTAAAGAAACATTTTAATTGAATATATAGCAATAAAATAAAATCTGTTGGCATAAGAAAGCAATATGCTAAAGAAGATTGTCCATAAAGCACAATAATAAAATACTGTTTCTTCAGCTTTACCATAAATGTGTGCCATCTGTCAACTAGATCTTTTTTGGAATTCTGAATAGAATTGAACACAAACTTAAAAAGAATTTAAAGGTGGCATTGGAATAGAATTACTAGAATGCCAAATGTTAATTCTGAACATAGAACTTTCAGTGCCCCTGGATATCTGAGCATTAAACCTTGGTAAGACCACACTTGGGATATCACATCCCATTTTGGTTGCCACAATATAAAAAAGATGTTGTGACTCTCGAAAGAATGCAGAGAAGAGCAACAAAGATGATTAGGGGACTGAAGGCTAAAACATATAAACAGTTGCCGGAATTGAGTATGTCTAGGTTTAATGAAAGAAAAGACGAGGATGACATGATAGCAGTGTTCCAAGAGGCTCTCCCAAAGAAGAGGGGCTAAAATACTTGAAGGCAGAACACGAAGCAATTGAATTGAATTGAACTGAATTTAATTCTTTATTATCACTGTACATATATACACAGTATAAATACAACGAAATTCACATAACACCGATAACAGAGTCAACATACTTTCTGACATGTGATTGACACATGACAATCCCCAAACACCTCCCCACCTGCCAAAATTTCCCACCTCCCAAAAACACACAAGCATCCACACAACAGACGAAGTAATACTGTCCAAAAGCTCACTGATGGTGGTCCTTAAGTTCATTGTTTATAGCTCTGGGATAAAAACTATTCAGAAAATGTGTGGTCCGAGTTTTACTTGTTCTGTATCTTCTGCCAGAAAGCAACAGTTCATAAAGATTGTGAACAGGATGGGAAGAGTCTCTGAGAATGTTATGTAACTTCCTTAAACAGCGAGACTCAAAGATATCATCCAGGCTGGTAGCTAGAGCCCAATGATATTCTAGGCAGTTTTAATGATTCTCTGTAGAGCTTTTTTGTCCACTAGAGAGCTGCTCCCATACCATTCAAGAATGAAGTATGTCAGGACACTCTCAGTGGTGCTGTGGTAGTAGGACAGAAGTAGATGCTGAAATAGATTTATCTTCCTAAGCAAATTCTCAGGTAGTATAGCCTCTTCTATGCTTTCTTCACAAGCATGTTAGCATTCGTAGTCCATGAGAGGTCCTCCGAGATATAAGTGCCCAGAAATTTAAAACTACCAATCTTCTCTACCTCCTCACCATTTATGTACAATGGTAAATGTACGTCTCTCTTCCTCCTGAAATCAATTATAAGTTCTTTAGTTTTTTGGGTGTTAAGTGTAAGATTATTTTCTTTACACCACAATTTTCTTTCCACAATTGATGGAAACTGATCAAGAAGAGAACCACCTTAGAAATAAGGAAAAATAAGGAGAAATTTCCTGAGAGTTTGTCCTAAGAAATTGTGGGTGCTCCAACACAGATGGTAGGTGGACAATCATTTGCCTGAAATGATATAGGGCTTGAATAGGAGGTTGGACTAGAAGATCTCCAAGATCTGTCACAATTCTGTTATTTTGTTCTGTTATATGAAGAAAATAACCCAGAATTGTTGTTGTTATTTAATGACTAAAATATAATCTAAAAAGACCAAGCAATTATTCTGCTGCCATTGTGATATATTGTGCTCAAGGCTATTTACATTTAGTGACATATGGATTTGTGTATTCCTCTGTATTGCAGGAACTTTCCATGGAATCAGGTATCGATCCTGGCCAAGAGTATTACGGGCAAGATTATTACAGTTATGAACATGGGTACGATTCATTTTTTATTATTTTTACTATGACTTCATAGATTATAAATCTCTACTGTTGTTATTTATTGAAAGCATATAATAGTTGGAATCTGAAAACTGTGCTCAGAGCATTTAGCATTAGTTAATTTAAACAATAGACCTCTTAAGTAGGCTTTCTTAATCATGAGATGTAATTGAAATGCCATCCCTATAATACCCAGTGTATCCGGAAGACCTCCGGTTGGGAAAGATTTACCTATTATTAAAATCAATTGCTTGTCAAAATCCATTATGTTAAAAAGCACTTGACTCTGATTATAGTCACTTTTCAGCAGTGTTCAAGAATGAACCCAGATAGATAGGTCATTAAAGTTAATTATAATCATTGGCAAGCATCAATGAGTAGGTAGGCAACTAGATTGGAAGGCTTGTGGATAATTGTTATGTTTTTAGATTGAATTACATAAGTGGTCTTCAGCTGATGAATCAAATAAGCAACAAAGGAATTCTTCATTAGATACAATATGACATAATGCATATACATTTTATCTTAGGATAGCAATAGCACTTAGCCTTATATACAACTCTGTAGTATATTACAGCATTCTCTGAGTGGTTTACAGTATCAGCATATTGCCTCCAAGCATCTGGGTCCTCATTTTACTGACTTCAGAAGGATGGAAGGTTGAGTCAACCTTGAGCAGGTCAGGATTGAACTCAGACTCGGACAGAGTTAGCTGCAATACTAGATTCTAACCACTGCTCCACTACAGCTCCTAAAGGTGGTAGTGGAACTATTTTTATCTATACATCATAGAACCTAAAGCAAAGTATGGTCATCTGAAAAATAATTTAAAATTCTGAAGAATCTGTTCCAACAGGAATATATAGTTTTTGTATGTTGATATGTTATCTAGGAACTATTCCTATCCCGTTGCAGTAGAAGTAATGTTATAGAAACAAATCTGACCATAGTTTAATAAAATAGCAATAGCACTTAGACTTATATACCGCTTCACAGTGCTTTGCAGCCCTCTCTAAGCAGTTTACAGAGTCAGCATGTTGCCCCCAACAATCTGTGTCCTCATTTTACCCACCTTGGAAGGAGGGAAGGCTCAGTCAGCCTTGAGCCTTGATGGGATTTGAACTGCCAAATTGTAGGCAGCTGGCAGTCAGCAGAAGTAGCCTGCAGTATTTCACTCTAACCATTGTGCCACCAAGGCTCAATTGAATTATCTAGTGCATTTGGGTCAAATAGCTGTGTCATAAAACTGGAATTAATGCTATTCTGTTCCTCAGGAAACAGGGTGTTATAGTATTTCTTACTAATCACATCTCTTTTTGCACTGACAATTATTACTTCTGTGGGGGTTTATCTATGAAGCTAGAATGTAGACACATTTCTCAAGAGTAAGTCTAAAAGCAATTAGGTTTTTTATTGGACAAGGGATGGAGAAACTGAAAGTGATGTAATAAGTAAAATATGCATATATATTAGTGCAATAATCCAATGGTATAAAAACATGGAAGGTGTCTGTACCTGGTTTTTCCACCAGGTACGAATTGCCTCAATATGGAAGTCGTCGGCGCCTGCTGTCTCCTTCTGGAATGTATGATGAATACGGAGAAGTAGTTGTGGAGAGTGATGGTGGATATTATTATAGTCCACAGGGGACCTCTACAGAAGCAGAGGTAGGCTTTGATGCTTTTCCAAAATTCACTTGAATTCATTATTCTGGTATGCAGAAGCTCCAATATTCTATGTGTTCAGCAGGTTGTCTGGTTTTGTATTCAAAAAGCTTCTGAAAGAAGCAAATGGCAAGAAATTCAGAGAAGAGAGGTTGACCGTTTCTTGCTTGCATCTCTCTAGAAAGAGGCACTTTGAGACCATAGTGCTGGTAGAGCTGTCTAAAACCAGACAGACTTCTGCCCAATTTAATTTAATTTTGATTTTACTTGATTTTGACTTTCCATAAGCTCCCATACTGACCTCATCCATCTTCATAAACAAAGTTCTTGTCTTCTTCTTTCGCTTCATCCAGAAAATCTTTTCTGGGACAAGACAAAGTCACGCAGGGAAATGCACAATTGAAAAATGCAAAAGTACAACTGAAGGGACAGTCTTCTCCAAAAATGTGTCATTCCATTCCTTTATCTTAGGATCCCTAGCAGTGTTTGGATTTTTGCCAATTAAAAAAATGTAGGGGGGAAATCAGAGGTGGTTATTCAGCAGGTTCTGACCAGTTCTGGAGAACTGAACTGGCAAATACCACCTCGGACTGGAGATTTACAGTATCTTTCCCCTGCCACGCCCACCAAGCCACACACATAGAACCATTGAATCCCACCACTGGAAAAAATAGAAATTCACAGTCAATATATTTTATAGCTAAGGGCCACAAACCAGCACATTCCTAAAGTCAGAATTAAAGTGCAGCATAAATATTTGATAAGTTCAAATATATACAGGGCTTAAAACACTATGGAGGGACCACAGGAATTTTAATCAACAAAACCTTGAAACCATCAGCTCAGTTGATATTTCTGAAGTGGATAATCTATCATTATATCTGCCTTTGGAATAATAACCAAATGACATTATCTTTAAGCTAAGAATTAGTTCATTTATTATTTATGTAGCAGCATTCATGGAACATAGAGTAACAGAGTTGGAAAGGAACTTGGAGGTAATCTAGATTGTTCCCCTCTGAGCATTGGGGAGACCTAGTTGCACATATAGTATGACTGAAGTGCATCTTAATAAATAAATTGTAAATAAATAAATACATCTTCTCTGTCCCTGAACTTCATGCCATGTCAGCGACTCTTCCTTCCTTACAGTCTTCAAGATGTTTAGCATTGGTAAGGTTAATATACAACAGCCAATAACTCATGAAAAGTAGCATATATTACATTTTTGTTTTGCTAAACAGTCACTCCACAT
Organism: Laticauda laticaudata; assembly: GCA_004320025.1. Lineage (NCBI taxonomy): Eukaryota > Metazoa > Chordata > Lepidosauria > Squamata > Elapidae > Laticauda > Laticauda laticaudata. The sequence continues at coordinate 26,319 of BHFT01028453.1, forward strand.
TCATAGTTATACATAGGCCATATATACACAGGCCATATATATGTATGGTTTTGACATCTCTTATTCTTGTTCAGATCTATAGTACCCTCTAGTGGTCCAAGTTAATATTAAAAAAATGTTTATAATTAAAAAAACACAAATCAATTTTTCCAGCTAATGAATGGATATCTAAAATCTTTTGTAAAATATCAGGTTGATATATGACATTATAAAATTAAAAGGGAATGACCTCTGCTAATCCCCAACATTTTGTGTAAAATTTAACACAAAATGTCCCAAAGCTGGAGTTTCTTTTAGGAAAATAGTTATTGCCAATAGTCCTTGAATACACAGATATTCAGGGCTTTTTAAAAAGAAAAATAATTATGTTTATGGAGACAAATGTTAATTATCACTCAGGATTTTAAGAAGTGATGCACAAACATTCCAGCTTCAAGTATCCTAGGATGCTACAAAAATTAGGCTCCACCTGTTTATTTTGATTCTAGATAAGTTCTAGGTATTAGTTACTCCAGATTTTTTCCACATCTATGTATTCTATGGCACCAAGTTTCATTCCAGAAAGTTTTCCAAAATTGTGCCAAAGTGATATATAAATGTCATTTATGTAATTAACAGGGAACAAGTCAAGTCAGAAGAGCTGTAATCCAGAAACCAGGTTCTCGGTTAGCTCTTATTAGTGTAGGTAAAGAGAAGACTGTAAGAGAAAGTCCAATCCAGAAAAGAAGGAAACTAAGAGCAGTGATGCAGCTGGGCCGAATAGCGGTCATTGGTCACAGGCCAGCAACAGCTGAAGCAGCACCATCTCCATGGAAAAAAGGCAAGATCTTTCCAATGATGCTACAAAAAGGAGTACATAAAGATTCAGATTATGTTAAGCTGATGGGAGCACAGCAAGCAGATGGAGATGACAGTAAGGGAAGCCATTTCCAGAAATCAGCAGGTGAAGGACCATCTTCAAAGAAGCTTAGCCATAAATTTAAATGTGCTAGTATTTTGAAGAAAGGTCTGGATCATGGTACCTCTGAGGAAGTAAGTGAATCTGAATCTAAGTCAGGAATCTCAATTAGTGTCACAGCAGAAAGTGAATCTGAAGTTAGTGATTATGGAAAAAAGAAAAAAATAACATCATCTTCTAAGACAACATCATCTTCTAAAACAACTTCTTCTAAGATAACATCTTCTTCTTTGACAACATCATCTACTAAGTCATCTTCCTCCTCCGCATCATCATCCTCAACATCATCAGAAAGTAGTTCTTCAGCATCTCCATCAGATAAAGATTATTTGAAAGTTACATTAGACCAAGATGAAGCTAATGAAAGCACAGTAGACTCTGATGAAGAACATTCAGATTCATCTGGCTCCACCTCAAGCAGTGACTCAGAAGATGGAACAATCAATTCCCAGAGCAAAGTTTCTGAAGTTGTAGAAGATGATACAGAATCAAACATCTCATCATTGATGCAAAGTTCCATCAGCAGTGAAGTTGCTCCAAGGTCAAGGAAGGACAAGACATCTGGGTCCAGTTTCAAAATGCATTCTATAGCTGGAAGTGAGTTAGATGATGAGATAGCTGAAATATCTGAAGAGACAGAAGAATCACCCTCCCCTGTAGAACAGGAGGAAGAAAAGGGAGAAGAGGAGGAGGAAGAAAGAGAAGAGGAGGAAGGAGAAGAGGAAGAAGGAGGAGAGGGAGATGGAGAAGAGGAGGAAGAAGAGGAGGAGGAGCAGGAGGAATCAAGTGACCATGAAGCCACATCCAACAGTGAAAACATTACCTCCAGCCAACAAACAGGGAACAGTGAAGAAGAGACTGATGGAGATGCTACCAAAAAGGAGAAAAGCACTATCAAAAAAGCAACGTCAACAACAATTTCCAAAGAAGGCATGAAAAGTGAAAATATAAAGAAAAAAGGCCCTGAAGAGCATTTAGGGGAGTCAGATGTCCCCGATACTACAGAATCAGACATGCCGAGTGATTCAACATCCTTTTAAATGAAAAGTGAGACTATAGTTTGCAGTGAAATTGACTTTTTAAAAAATTGTTTGCAGTGCACTCTGTATTCCTCTTTGCCAATGAGAAAGCGTTACTATGAAAATCTCATAAAACAAACAAGATAGACAAAATATGGAAGATAGATACTTTTGCAGAAGTACTACATGTTCTAATCTGAAAAGGTCAAGAGGCCTAAAGAATTAAATATTAAATCTCTCAGTGCTATGACAAAGTATTCTAAATAAGGATATTAAGGGGTTTCATGCAGTATAAATCACTGTGTAACGCTTTCTGCTTCACTTGTTTATTCAGGAGTAGAGATGCTTGAAGTGATGTGAACTGCTCTGACCCTTTTTTCTAGTGATGGTTAATTCACACAAGCAAGTTTTCCCTTGACACTGCAATCGTCAAGAAAACCCATGTGAATTAGTTATGCACTGAAACATATGTACATTACTATAATGCATGGTTTGTACTTTCTTAAAAGTGCCTGCATATCTTTCAAAAGCAATTCTATTTACCAACATTTTTTTCTTACTTTAACTTTGTTTGCAAATAATCTATCTTTTTATTCCTTAAACTGATAGTGAGTGTTGTTCTTTTGCATGGAAATTAATCTTTAATTAGATTTATGCTTTTCCTTCTTTGGCTGGTGCCAATTATATTATAGACTATCATTGCACTTTTTTAGCTGCTTGTTTTTTAAATTTCATATTTAGATAAAATAATTTAAATGAGAGACACTTCATATAAGATCCTTGGTGGATGGTCTTTTTTCTAATCATGTCCATACCTTCCATTTCCTTGAAGAATACAAATTATTCTGTCATTTGATACAATGAGCCACAATAAGAAGAAATATTAAGTACTCTTCATAAGCCCTTGTTAAATGTATTTTGAATGACTTATTCTGAAAGAAAGCAATTATTTTTAAAGTACTAACATTATTAGCATGAGTACCACCTCTGTTGTTAAGTCCTATATAATCGTTAGTGTTTTTTTTTATTTTATATTGATAGTTGCATTATTTCATGATAAGGCTTTCATGTATGAACTTTTAATTATTCTTGATTATCTGTTCATGGTGAGATGTGCATCAAATTAGGATTATACCTAACTCAATATCACTATAGCTCTTCTAGTTATTTAGATACTGGTTCACGTCAACTGCTTTCAGGAACTGAACTGATGCTGTCTGAGAGATCCTTCCATAGGGTAATAATGTGCAGAATTACCTACAGCTGTTTTATCTTGTACAGGAAATGTCTGGGGATACTTACAAACATAGTTCATCTGCTCCCCAATCATGTTTCATATGTTTGAAACAAAGATATAGGCACAGACACAGAAATGCTTGTGAACCTTTTCAATGTTCAAATATCCATAAATACGACCTCAAATCTGATTTGTTCTCCACACATCCTAAAAGTAGACCCATTTAAACAAGTGAGCCAAAATCATATTGAAATATTGCAGAAATATTCAAAATTCAAACAGGTTTGCAAACTTATAAGCACTGCTTTGGATATACAGATTCATACTACTCTTATACCCATGAATGATACCAATTATATTTCTTCACAAGTTAGAATATTTTTAGCCAATATAGATTCAAGACTAAACCTCAAGGGTATTAATTAACATAAAGTCAGAGTAGGAATGGACGTTATAGGTCATCTAGTCCAACCCCCCCACCCAAGTGGGAGACCCTACACCATTTCTGACAAATGCCAGGCAAATCTCTTCTTGAAGGTCTCAACTGATGGCGCTCCCACAACCTCCAAGGGCAAGTTGTTCCATTGGTTGATTGTTCTCACTGTCAGAAAGTTTCTCCTTATTTCCAAGTTGAATCCCTCCTTGTTCAATTTCCATCCATTATGCCTTGTCTGGCCTTCGGGTGCTATGGAAAATAACTTGACCCCTTCCCTTCTGTGGCAGCCCCTCAGATATTGGAAGACTGCTACCATGTCCCCCTTGGTCCTTCTCTTCACTAGACTAGCCATGCCCAGTTCCTGTAACCACTCTTCATGTGCCTGAGTCTCCAGTTCCCTAATCATCCTGGTTGTTCCTCTCTGTACTTTATTTTAATTTAAGATCATTTTTCAGTATGTCACTTAAATATCATGATTGGGTGAATATCTTTTACTCTCTACTTTCCAAATTGCACAACAGATTTTTCACTGTGGCTTACTTTCCACGCAATTGAAAAATAAACTTCCTGCATGCTACAAACCAGAGTGGAGAAGATGGGTAAACGGATTGTTGTTTCATATATATTCTCTCAATACTGTTACAGGTTATTGTTTTAAATGTGCTTACCTTTCATTTCAAAGAGCATGGCATGAGAAACCTGTGTAAACCGATGCATTAATCAGGGACTATTATAAATCTTATTTCTATGCTTACATTTTGTTTTTTTTTTAAATAGAGACAGAAAAGCAGCCATGTTCTGCATTAAAAATAAACTAGGAGATATTTAAATATTTTCTCTCTTTTTGTTGTCCTCCAGTGGGCCAAAAAGAAAAGGATCAAGTTGGTTCTCGATCCTGAATATGAAAGCAGCTCTACTGGAGAAGACAGTGCTCCAGAAAGTCAGAGGAACCGTCTCAGCAACCCCAATATTCCAGCCAATGGCAGCAGTAATATCTACATAGCCCAAAATGGGTCAGTGATCAGAACCCGTCGAAGTTGCCTTTCGAATAATTTGAAGGTCAGCTCTCCTGCCAGACTGGGAAAACAATTCAAAAAGCTCGATAAGTTAGGAGTAACACATGAGGAAAACATCCCACTGAACACATTTCCCACAGGGGCAACATCTAATGATAAACTGAACCCCAGACCCTGTAGTGTTTCCTTTGCTGCCTCTGCTTTGGACACTGATAACATAGCAACCAAAGCAGCGGGCAGCAGGTTGAAAAGCACAGACCAACAAGAGTCCATCATTGATAATGAAGGCATCAAAGAGACTTTAGACTTGCCAAGCGATCATGCACAGTCAGAAGATGAGGAACTCTGGATGGGCCCTTGGAACAACCTTCACATACCAATGACAAAACTGTGACCTCTCTTTTTCATTTTAATTTTTATCCCCCATTTATAATAATTATAATGATAACAATAAAACCACTTTTTATCATCACCAAGGAGAACCGTACAAACTTTGTATTGTGCACATGGTTGTATCCTTCAAACAAAATGCTTTAAAGTAAAAGGAAAACAAAGACAAAACAAAAAAACAAAACAAAAAAAAAAATCCAGAAAATTTGCACTCGTTTGTACTAATTAATTTTTCTTCCCACAAGTCTTTTTTTTTAAATTCACTGAACCAATTCTCATTAAAATGGACTTGTTTGTTGGCTTCAGAGTTATTGCCTAATAATAACAACCATAAACTATAACTGGAATGTTCAAACACTAATTGTTCAGTGTTTTCAAGCAAAAAGGCAACCATCACATATTTGAATGGTATTTGTCTGTAAGACCCAGAAGTTTGATTTCACAACATATAAACGTGCATCCACTAGACCAAGTAATAGTGACATAGTGTCTATATTCTAAGTTGTTTCCAGAGAGTTCCATGATTCTTTCTTTTATCTTGTACCAGCTAGGCTCACATTGGTCATACCAAGGTCAGTTTTGGCCTTGTGAGGATTTATTCTTTCTTTGAATAATTCTTTATTACAAATTATAACTGCATTTGAAATTCACTATATTCCTTTCAATGTGCCTTGTACCTAATCAGAATGTATTCAAGAATGTAGCCATCTCAGCTAAGGCTGTAACTTTTTCTGAGCCATTTATTCCACAAGCAATATTCCATACCCTCCAGGTGATTTTGTCCAAATTCAAGTTGAAACAAGTTTCTTCACATGTGACGGATAGTTATGATAGTTCACCTCAAGATCCTTTCCAGTTTAGAACATTGATTTTTGTTTTTTTGTTTTTTAAATACTCTGCAAAGGGAAATCAGACTTATGTGAATGTACCATTCAATAGCTCCATTCAGCTGGGGAGGAAGCACTTTGATTTTTTGATTCTGTCCATTGTTAGAGTTAATAATTTGCACAAAAAGTTTCCATTGTGGCTATCAGTATAATTTTAGGACCACTTTCCTGGAGAAAAAAAATCAATATGATGAGAATGAGGCTTGGGTGGATTCTTGTAAAGTTAGCCATATACTGATGCAGCTGTGAGAATTTGCTTCATCATGCTTTGAGCACAGACTGTAAATCCATTTTAGATATAAAAGATGTCTAAAATTAGCAGGACCCAATGATAGCAAGCTAACAAGCCATTAAAAAAAAATGGAAAAGCCATGAATAGCTATGAAACTCTATGCTATTGAATAGACTGTCTTGACTTGTAAGCCAAACCATTGTATGCTGATATCAGTGCATTAAAAAATCTGCACCATTTGATCCACTGTACATTCTCAACAGGGTTTCCCTGTGTCATGACCTCTTAGAAGTTTCCACTTCCTGCGGTACAACTTCCTTATTCTATAAGTTTGCTGTTATTGTTCCTAAAGGTGTAGCCTTGCAATTTTTTTTTTCTTTAATCCCTTGCATTGGGATGGAGTCAGGGCAACTGAATGGAGCTGCGCGTTTACTGACCAGATGCCCTTCCTGTTGCAAATGCAGAGTTCGCAGCAGATATTATCTCTTTGTGCCTAGAGAGAGAAAGATATGCCACTGCCTAGGATTGAACTCACAGCCTCCTGATTGTGAGGCGACAGCTCCACCTCTAGACTACTGCACTACTCAGGGTCTGGCCTTGCAAATGAGCTCGTGGAAATAATGCAGAGTAAATTCAGCCTATCAGACTGATCATTCTAACTGTACTTATGCTTATTTAACTGCATGAGATTCAGTACATTTGCCACCCTAATCTGCTGCTCAATCCATTTAGTGTATATGTTTTAAACCACACATTTATAAAGGGCTGTTTAATAAACAAAGGAAGCAATCCAGACTTCTCCGCATGATAAATTATGAATATTTTTCTGGGATCGGGTGGAGGTAAATCAGTGTAACTTTACTGAAGCTGATGGAGCTTTGTAAATTTACAGCTGCTGAGAAGATTCATAATGGAATTCTGAAGCTATAAAGCTGTTCGAAGTAAAAGCATGAAGCAGGCCCTTGATATTAGCAATATGCTCATTATATAGCACAATAACCTCGATGTAGATCCATTGAGTGGGAGATTAAAGATGATGCTAAATCATTTATAGCAGGGATTTTGTGATAATTAATCTTTTTTATTTTTATCATCTTCACTGGTAAAGTTCTCTCCACCCTCATTTGCATAAGTTTGTTTGTTTTAGTGGCATTGTCTGGAGCTTGTACAATTAATCTTTAAAACACAGACAGACAGACAGATAGACAGACAGACAGACAGACAGACAGACACTGACAAAAGCACCCAGAATTAAAATTGGAATAATTCAGATATATGAATTATATCAAAAAGGCACAAATGATAATTGAGCAGTAAGAACTATATAATGCAGTTACTGTTGAATTTTTAAAAAGCAAAACAAAAGTCTTGGGAAAAGAAGGAGCTATCAAGCTGCAAAGAATGAAGAGCTCTGAAACAATGAGATTGGTTTAAAAGAGGGCAGGAATAACAAAACTATACAGGTAAGTCTTTGACTTACAATAGTGCATTAAGTGACCATTCATTTAAAATGAAACTGGAATCAAATACAATAATCTATAGATAAATAAAATATGATGACATTATATTTTGGTGTCACCCCTACAATCTACCTGTTCTGACCCAACTCCCTGAACACCACAAATTCTCTGTAGTTAATTCAAAGATTCTTTTATTAGGAGCACCAGTAGCCCTGCCAAAAAGTCTCTCTCTCACTGCAAGCTAACAAGTCTGTCCGGCTGGGAGATGAATAGTTGACTGCCACATCTATCCATCTCTGCCCCCTGCCTTTTATCCCCAGAGGGTGGGGATTATCCCCTAGGGTGGAGATTCACTAGCAAGGGTGGCTCTTCCTTCCGAAGGATCACCTCACAGATTTCAGCTGCTCTGCTCTCCTCTGCCTTCTGCGCATCCACGCATCAGGCACTGGACCCAGCTGTTCCTCCTCTTCTTCATCAGCCACCTTCAGACCTGGGGGCTTTGGACTTTCCATCTGAGGGCTGACAGATGGTCCAGGCTCCACCACTGTCTCTGTCCCTCTCTCTCTCTCTCTCTCTCTCTCTCCCTCCCTCCCTCCCTCCCTCCCTCTCTCTCTCTCTCTCTCTCTGACAGCTCCATTCCCTCTTCCCCCTTGGAGCTCTCATGTTATCTTGATGCTGACCTGACTCCCATGCCTCCTCCTCCTCTGATGCTGACCTGACTCCCATGCCTCCTCCTCCTCTGATTTGGCTGCTGGAGAGGCCAGCGGCTGACAGGTTACAACACTACCCCCATTAGTCCCACATATGCTGATTGCAACTGAACCGTTAAGAAGGTAGGTCGTTTTGATATGGGGATCCCAATGGGTCATTCATTTGGAATATAGACCAAGGTACTTATCTCTCACCCTCTTCTACAAGCAATAATCAAATAAGATGGGAGCCAGGCAGGGGTGTGATTCAACCAGTGTAACGACCAGTTCAGGGAGACAGGAACACTAATCCTGCCAAGAATGTAATAAGGGTTAATGGAGAGGCAGTTTCTGTAAGCAACTCCAGAATGTTTCCTTCCTGCCTTCCTTACAGGATTAGGCCAGTAATTTCTTCTAACAACTGGTTCTTCAAACTGCTTGGAATGTTAACAACCAGTTCTAGCAAATAGGTGCGAACTGGTAGAATCCCAGCCCTGATATAGACCAAGGTACCTGTCTCTCACCCTCTTATACAGACAACAATCACCATTCAAAGTTATAACATCACTGAAAAGATGACTTATGGCCATTTTTCACACTTACAACTATTACAGCAAAGGTCATGTGATCAAAATTCAGATGCTTGGTAACCGATTCATATTTATGATGGTTGCAGTGTCCCAGGGTCCTGTGATCCCCCTTTGCAACCTTCCGACAAGCAAAGTCAATGGAACCCAGATTCACTTAACAGCCATGTTACTAATTTAGCAACTTCAGTGATTCACTTAACAGTGGTGGCAAGAAAAACCGTAAAATGGGGCAAAACCGGCTAAACAAAAGTCTCAATTAGCAACATAAATTTTGGGATAAATTGTGATCGTACATCAAGGACTACTTGCATTAGATTGGATATCACACATATATTATAGTAAAACCTCTATTTAATGGGCTATTGCCTAGAAAACAAGTTTGTTAATTTGGTTCCTGTATAGATATTTACATCATTTGTATATTAATGGATGTAAATAGCATTATTTGTACTAAAATCTCAACAAGTGGCAGAACCACTTTTTTCATAAACAGGCTGCTTGATTTAATGGACAAAATCTGATTTAACACGTTAGTCCATTGTATCTGAAGTCCTTTAAACCAAGGTCCACAGAGCACCAAGGACCCCACAGTTCAGTCCTGAGCTACAAATATTCCCTTCCACTGGCAAGGTCCATTAAAATGAGGAATTACTATATAACCAAATAAAATTATATGACATTATGACATTTCTCTTGAAATTGAACTCTGATTAGAAACTAGCTTAACGGTACAGAATCAATTATATTAATGCCATAGTTCACAATTCGTACAGACTGGGCCTTGCTATAATAAAGTGGTAGAACAGATCAACATGCTAATCTGCTATTGCACAAAGCATTCTAACTTAATTCTTATTGAGGTCAATCTTCCAACCAGCCTGCCATAACTCAACCATAAAAAGTTGTGTCAATGAACTGCAATGCCCTTTTCAAATTAGCCTCTCTGGGTTTAATTCAATCTGTATCAGATGTCAAAGAAAAATTCTTAGCTGATCAATCCTGTGTCCATTTATGCTTATTTCAAGTCTAAGGACTTGAAATAAGACTTAAAGCCTTAGTTCACCCCACAATTCAACTTTAGAATCTAAGAAGTTAAAAATAAAACAATGAAGAGTCTTTGAATATTTAGAAAGTTTCTTTCATGTGCCACTGCATAACTAAGAATTGAAGGCAGAAGAGTCACAATATTAAGAATGACTTATTTATATACTTGGCTGTCAATTTGTATTTTCTTGCAATGTGCCCAAAAATGAAAATAAATCACTTGTCCTATTAAATCAATGCCTCTTAAATTCCTCTTTAGTTAAAGGGGGCTCTCACAATTTGTGTTGCTACTGTGTTTCTCACAATATAAGGCCGGGCCTTATTTTTTTTTTTGACCCCCGAAAAAACGGCTAGGCCATCTTTTCGGGGGTGACTTAATTCCCCCTTTGCATCCTTCGGAGTGGGCAGGCGGGTGACAGCTTGGGGTCGGGAGACCTCTTTTCCACACGTTTGGCTTTCCCTTCTCCCTTGCTGCCGTGGCGTTAGAGGAACACTGTGGCCTTTGGCTCGCAGCCATGTGCAAGGCCAGTCAGGACTCCTCCCTTGCCAACCGGAGCCCTGAGGAGTACACTTGGCTTCAGGCACTTCCATTGCCACTTTCCAAGGAAAAAGTGGCTCGCCCGAAGAGGATGTCTCCACACTCTCTCTCTATCTTCCCGCAAGGTCAACGTCTGTGCTGGTGCTCCCCAGGCTAAGCTGACAGGCGGGCCCTGCTTTCTGGTTGGCAAGTACTGTCACACAAGGCGCGAGCGCCTCCCCAAACTGGACCCTCCGCTCATCCCACCAGGGCCACGCCAGGAGGCCATGCAGGCTTGGGCAGAGGCTGGGAAAGTGAGCTGCGGGTGCGTGCTTTGCCTCCTCCTGCCCCTCATTCCCCAAATTCTCAGCCGGGCGAGCAGCCACTTTCAACTTGCTCTGCAAAAAGCCACGGCTTTCCTTCACCTTCTCAGCAAGCAGAAGGAACCGGCTGCAGCCCCTCCTCCTCAGCCACAGCGCAGACATTGACCTTGTGGGGAGAGAAAGAGAGAGAGAGCAGGGAGAGATTCCTCTTGGCAGGAGCACTTTCCCTTTGGAAGCGGCGGATGGGAGCGCCTTGAACCAGTGTCTCCTCAGGCTCCGGTTGCGGGAGGAGCCCTGACTGGCCACACATGGCTGCCACCAAACACCCATTCATTTCCTCTAATGCCACTGGCCAGCAAGGGAGAAGAAAAAGCAACGGTGGTGGAAGGTCTCCCGGTATGAAGTGCCCCACCAACGCAGGCAGCACCATATCCGGGCATGCAAGTGCTTCCTAAATGCAAGCCTCCCTCCCGCCATCCCCCCCCCCATTTCACATGTTTAATATGGGCCTTAATTTGGGGGGAGGGGCTTAATTCACTTTTATAAATTGAATGCCTATAAAACATGGTGGGGCTTCCTATTGGTGGAGGCCATATTGTTGCAGAAACATGGTACATGTTGAGTGCAGTTCCTGCTCAGGCTGAGAACTCTGTCAAGGATATGGCCTCTACCTCTTCTGCTATCACTAGTCACACTAGTATAGCGTCAATGTCCTTCACATCTCTTAATGGGACATCAAAAAAGACACAGTCACAATTGGTAGTGACCAAATTGTGACAGAAAATGCCTATAAACATACAAGTGTCCTGGAACATTTCATTACTTCAGCTGCAAATTAGGCAAGTACAATTTACTGTTGTATCTAATCAGTCTATACAGTCCTCTTCTCCTTCTGATCAGATAGATTTTTCAAAAAAATATATTTTTCTGAATTTCAGTTTTCAGCTCAAATCAACTCGAAACAGGTAAGAAGGCAAATTATTATAAAATGTTATTTTCTGACATTAATAAAAATAAATAAATTTTAAAAATAAATAAATAAATAAAAAACTTGCAAGCATTAGAGGTAAATTTTCCTTTATTTCCTCTACTGACAACTAAAATCTTTGTGTGTTCCATCATTGTCAATCCTTCTGCTGATCCTTGCAATGACAAGGTAAATACTGATTCTTCTTCATTTTTTAGCACTCTCCCCCAGGTCATCAGATATATTTTGGACCACTCCAGATGTGGTATTCCACAGGTTCTGACCAGTTCTGGAGAACTGGTTGCGGAAATTTTGAGCAGTTCAGAGAACTGGCAAATCCCACCTCTGACTGGAGATTATACAGTATCCTTCCTCTGCCACGCCCACCAAGCCACACCCACAGAACCAGTAGTAAAAAAATTTCCCACCACTGGACCACTCATAAACTATCAAGTCTTTAAAAGTAGGCTCTTGCCTAATTCATTTTAGCTTCATTATCCATCCTTTCTTTGGTTTGAATCCATTACTATCCTCAATTAGAGCTATCTAAATCCATGGCTGCTATTTTAGCTGCTATACATCACCTATATATCTCCTTTATTTTCCCATAGTCGTCCTAGAAGTTTTAAGACTTCCTTATTGCCATTTCATATGTGCCATGCTATCTTCTCCTTTTAAAATTTGTACTAACTTCCATTTTTCAGCATCTTATCGCCCAAGCAATTCCAAACTAATTTGCTTGGAGTTTTGCACCAATGCATGGATACATGAAGAACCAGCAAGAAGCTAGGGCTGACAGCAGGCCTACCCCAGAATCACTATAGCTTTTTTATGATACTTGATTATATGAAAGGTCCTGTTGAGATATTTCTCCATATCCATGTTACTCATCTCAGAAAGTAGGCTGCAAATTGCATAAGATAGAGTTAAAGGGAGGGTTTATTTAACACTGTCCCTGAATTTGTATAAAAAGGTATGCTGGTGCATAGTAAGTCACACTGCAGTGCTTCTTATTCCACAAGCAAAAACAGCATCGAAGATAGAGGCTTATTCATGACCATGCAACAGCCTTTTGCCATATAAAATATATTTGGAAATGACAAAAGAGATTTTCATTGCCATTTTTCCCAGTTGCTCCCTACCACCACAAATGCAGTTTTGCTGCCAAAGCCAGTTAAGCTGAGAGGATTAGCCACGTGCCTGTAGGTGATACATCCAAGACAGCTGGACTTTTACCTACCTAGTTGGGTTGTGTTGAGTAGTGGTTGAATCCTTGAGGCTTATTGTACAGGAGCAGCTAATGCATTGGCAAAGCTCTGTGACACAGGGCTGCCAAGTTTGTAAATCAATTGGGGCTTTTGTCATGCAGATGTGCCATGGCTTCCCATGGCCTTCTCCAATAGGATTAATCTCTTTGTCACTGTATGGCATGCCTCAATCTGGTAGCTTCCTTGTATCACAGATATTCTCAAATACAATTTCTTTTATGAAATTCTTATTTGGTCTTATGTGTTCAACGATTGCAAACACAAACAGCATCCAAAATTTACCAATAGAGTAATTTTCATGTTATGCCGATAAAATGTAACATAGGGCAAGGATAGACAACTTGAAGTCTTTAGGTCATATGCAGCACCTGGGTCCTCTTTTTGCTGAAAATTGATCAAATAAGATTTCTGAAAATGAACAGCATGTCCTACCAGGTTGAAGGACAGCAGCATCATAAAGCAAAGAACAATTCCCTCCCCCCCCCCCCCCNCCCCCCCCCCCAAAAAAAATACAGACCCATCCATACAATGCACCTCCACATACATAGAGGTCTTCAGCTGTTAAAAAATGATAAGTGCAATGTTGACCAGATGCCTCCATTGTCCCCCAACTAACCTATTGTAAGTGCCACCAGGAGAAGCAAATCCATCACAAATTATTGGACAAAAATGAATGCCTGGTTGTGTTTGGTTACAGTTATTTCTTAAGCCCATGTCACACTGCACCAATGGATGGAAAGAGGATGTAAAACGGAGACAATCACTTGCCATCAGTTGGTTAACGCGATGCATCCGTTCTGAACTCACTGAGTCTGTTTTTCTTCCTCTCTATCCATCCAGCATCCGTTGACTGAGGTTCCATCCACTCAAAAAGTTTTGAGCTGCTCAAAACTTTTTGA
>BHFT01028455.1:0-34997 GCA_004320025.1 Laticauda laticaudata
TTCTCAAGAGACAAATAAGATGGTCTGGTACCCCCATCTCTTTAAGAACTTGCCACAATTTGTTGTGATCCACACAACCAAAGGCTTTAGCATACTGAATGAAACAGAAGTAGATGATTTTCTGGAACTCCCTAGCTTTCTCCATGATCCAGTGTATGTTGGCAATTTGATCTCTCGTTCCTCTGTCTCTGAAATCCTGCCGATACTTCTGATAGTTCTCAGTCCACATGCTATTGGAGCCTAGCTTGTAGGGATTTGAGCATAACTTTGCTAGCATGTGAAATGAGTGCAATGGTGCGATAGTTTGAACATTCTTTGGCATTGTCCTTCTTTGGAATTGGAATGTAAACTGACCTTTTCCAATCCTGTGCCATTTTCCAAATTTACTGGTAAATTGAGTGTAGCACTTTTACCGCATCATCTTTTAAGATTTTGAATAGCTCAGTGGGAATACTGTCAACTCCACTAACTTTGTTTTTGCTCAGATTTCCTAAGGCCCATCTGAGTTCACATTTCAGGATGTCTGGCTCAAAATCAGTGACCACCCCATCGTGGTTATCAGGGACGTTTAAGTTCATTCTTGTATAGTTCTTCTGTGTAATTTTGCCACCTCTTCTTAATCTCTTCTGCCTCTGTTAGATCCCTGCCATTTTGGTCCTTTATCTTGCCCATCTTTGCATGAAATGTTCCCTTCATATCTCCAATTTTCTAGAAGAGATCTCTGGTCCTCCCTATTCTATTGTTTTCTCCTATTTCTTTGCACTGTTCATTTAAGAAGGCATTCTTATCTCTTTTAGCTATTCTCTGAAATTCTGTATTCAGTTGGGTGTATCTTTCTCTTTCTCCCTTGCCTTTCGCTTCCCTTCTTTCCTCAGATATTTGTAAAGCTTTCTCAGACAGCCATTTTGCTTTCTTGCATTTATTTTTCTTTGGGATGGTTTTAGTTGCTACCTCTTGTACAATGTTGCGAACCTCCGTCCCTAGTTCTTCAGGCACTCTGTCTATCATATGTAATTCCTTAAATCTATTTGTCACCTCTACTGTATATTCATCAGGGATATTCATCAGGGTTCATACCTGTGTGGCCTTTCCCTATTTTCTTCAATTTAAGCCTAAATTTTGCAGTGAGAAACTCAGATCTGAGTCAGTCAGCTCCTGGTCTTGTTTTTACTGACTGTATAGAACTTCTCCATCTTTGGCTGCAGAGCACATAGTCAATCCGATTTCTATGTTGACTGTATGGTAATGTCCATGTGTAGAGTCATCTCTTAGGTTGTCGGAAAAGAGTGTTTGCTATGATTATTCATATTCTCTTGATAAAATTCTACCAGCCTGTGCCTGGCTTCATTTTGTACTCCAGGCCAAACTTGCCTGTTATTCCAGTTATCTTTTGGCTTCCTTCTTTAGCATTCCAAGCCTCCATGATGATAAGGACATCATTTTTTAGTGTTAATTCTAGATGTTGTAGGACTTCATAGAACTGGTCAACTTCATCCTTTTCAGCACCAGTGGTTGGGGCATAGATTTGGATGACTGTGATGTTGAATGGATTCAAACTGAGATCATTCTGTCATTTTGAGGATTGTATCCCAGTACCCTGCTTGTTATAACCACATAAATACTTTATTCTGACATTCTTTAGAAATGAAGAGCTGTATGGAAGTCAATGTGACTATGACTAGAATCTCTCTTATAAGGCAACAAGACTGCTCTAAAATGATACAGGTGAGACAGGTTCATCAATGTTCCGCAATCTCAGATTGATAAAACATGGCAAAAATCAACCCCCACTTAGAAAAAGCCAGGAAACCAGAAATCCATGTTAGTAAGAAATCAATACTAAAAGCATTGGGTGTATTGACTGTAATGCATCAAGATTTATATCATCTAGAGCAGGGTGTCAAACTCGCCAGAACATTTTTCCCCTTCATGGAGCTGGGGTGGGCACAGCTGTGTGTGACATATCCGGCCCACAGGCCGCCAGTTTAATACCCCTGACCTAGACCCTATAGTTTCACTCCCAACAAATTTTGATACACATCAAAGATAATTTGGGGAGAACAACCTGAAGATCCACAATGCAAACAATTGTTTCAATTACTTAGGAAGCAAAATTTTAGCACAACAGGGAAATCACAATTGTTCTGAGGTTATATGGCAGCTCGTTTTTATTCCCAGGATGTGGGATTACCAGCTCAGGCCATCTTTATTTTGCTACATAAAGCTTACATGTCAGAAGGTAGCAACTGGTTAGTGACCAAAAGGCATTTCTTGTCTTCATTTTCAATATTATTTAAGGCCTAAATTTTCTTTCCACCTCCCTTTAAATTCAAAGTTTTTGATTGACAAACATCAGAGGATTGGTTATTTCAAACCACTAATGGTTTGGGAAATGGTTCTCAGTCTCAAAAAATATACAATTGTTTTATATCATTTTTTTAAAAAGATTCTTGATTCATCCATCTGGGAGACAGTAAGGATTGCTCTTTGGGAACAAAAATCTCTGGAAACATACATTATCAGATATTTACTTATCCAGCATTGAGTCAACTATGGGTGCTTCTGACTTCACATAGGAAGATGAATGACCCTTAACAAGCAGGTGTGCAAATAATGCAATGCTATGGGCGATAAAGAGATGTAAAAAGAGTGACTGAGGAATAAATGCCAGGTTAGAAAAATGTATTTCCTTGTACAGATGCTGCAAATAAAGGCCAGATGCCTTTCATTCTGTTTGGTAAGCAGTTCTATGTGATACAACAGGTTTTTCAAATAGCAAGTCAAAATATTGCATTCCATTTTCAGGGTTCCTTGAATTACAGATTCATACTCTACATTGGATCATAAGCTCAAGAGTCCATTAAATGCATTAGATACCAACTTCTTTTCCTATACCAGAAAATCTCATAATGAGACTTTACAAATGACTTGCATCCCAGCTGGATGTAACAAAGGACAAAGTTTCTCAAGCAGCTTCTGCCTTTCAGTTAGACAAAGAACTTGGATGGGCTTTTCCTTATGCCCCATCACATTTGATAAGTGCAAAAAAAATTCAGACAATGCAGGGACACTGCGCAGAACAGAAAAAGTCAGAATCCAAGATCACTGTCACTTGGAAGCAACTTTCATGGCACTGTGGCTTTCCAGACATATAAGCACGAGGACATAGAGTGCAAATAAGACTTTGGTCTTTGGTACAAAATCTCTTCATTCTCATCAACACACACTGAAAACTGAAGGGGCCTGGGTCTTGTACTTTTCATGGAAGGCTTTGAGAATGGGCACTAGGTTTGTAAAGGCTGGACGGAATGAAGCTTCAGATTCCCAACAGTTTTTCATCAGACGATAAATCTGTGGGAAAAGGCACAGATTTAGAAAACAAAAAAGCACAAAAAGAAAGAGAGGAAAGGAAAGGAAAGGAAAGGAAAGGAAAGGAAAGGAAAGGAAAGGAAAGGAAAGGAAAGGAAAGGAAAGGAAGAAACAAAGAAAGAAAGAGAAAATTGTCCAATACTTATGTGGCATTGCTCTATTGGTAAACCTAACCAGCTCCCCTCCCATCAACTTGTTTTCTAGATTCCAAACTAGCTGAAAAAAAAAAAGGAAAATCACAGATCAATATGTGACAGTGGAGACACTCTCACAATTACACTGTTCTGCAGTTTCTGCTCTAAAAACCACCACTAATGGGTACATTAGTAATTACTGAGAGGTATTTGATATTTCTTAAACTTCCAAATCAGATTATTTGAAGCATTAACTGTTCTGGAATACAAAGACTATGCTTTCTAATCAAACCTAATGTAGCTATGCCTGTATATTTATACACTTGTTCATAGTAAATTGAGTTATATTTAACATGAAGGCTTTAACCCTTAGGAATTATTTTAATTTATATCAGGAAGCATCCTCAAATTACAGTAAACTATCTGAAGGAGTGGGAATATGTTCAGACATTGGCTAATATTATAAATAATTGAAAAATTTATGCCCTAATATTTGTGAAGAAATATGAATTTAAGAATAGAATGCAATATCATTTACCTGAGATTAAGACCCACTGAATTATGGGATTTCTAAGTAGGTGGGCACAGAACTGCACAGTAAGTAATGCAACATTACTTGTGGAAACTAAAAAGATTGTAGCAAGGGTATTTATAGAATTTTCATGACGTGCTTCTAATTTATCACAGACTTTTCCTTTGCTTACTACTATATATCATTATCTTTTAAAATGTATCCCTGGCACTAGCAACTCATCCTTTATCCATTTAAATATTAATTAACAATTCTGATATCTAGCTATCAGACATGAATTTGCATTACTTACAGTTGGCTCTTTTGACTATTTAAGCTTAGAATGGGAAATGTCTTGAGAGTAAATCCTTGATTCCATAATTTTCAATAATATACTGTTTTCTATACCTTTAGGAGATACTACAAAGATGAGCAACATCGTTATCTTAATTTTGTTTGGGAGCTCTGGATGCAGCAAAATGTCAAGATCCCCAGACTACAATTTCTACAACAAAAAGACAATCAAAAGCAAAGGCGCACAGACTCACCTCACAGGGGCAGTCTTTTGGACTGGGCAGCCTTTCCCCTCTGTCCAGCAACTCAATAAGCCGCAGCACTGTCATTTGACCCTGAGTCATTCCAATCATTTCAATAAATCTCTAAAGCAATATGGGAAAATCAGTCAGTGTTTTCATTAGGTAACATGAAGACGGCTCATGCCAAAAGATCCTTTCTTCAAAAAACTTTACAATGAACCTGTGCACATTTTTATCTCAGAGGCAACAGATGTTTGAGAAAAATCATTTCAGAAAAATAATTATATTCCAAACATACTGAATGATGGTGCATTCAGTCAGTCAGAAGGATCTGAAAACATCCTAAAATACTATTGCATCATGCAACACCATTCCTGTAAATCATGAAAACTGAAATATATGCAATAGCATTGTGTGATGCCATTAGTCCCTAGGCCAGCATGGACTTCAACATCCCTAGGTAACTGACTATAACTCAATAAGTAGTTAACATAGTCAACACAACAAGTAGTCCTTAATGGTACTACATATACATGGAGGAAAGTAAGCAGTGAGGTACCACAAGGTTCCATCTTAGGCCCAGTACTGTTCAGTATCTTCATAAATGATTTTGATGAAGGAATAGAAGGAGAACTCATCAAATTTGCAGATGATACTACACTGGCAAGGAATAGCCAATACCCCATAGGACAAGTTCAGGTTCCAAAAACATCTTGACAGACTTGGACAATGGGCCCTATCCAACAAAATGAAATTTAATGTGAAACGCAAGGTTTTACACTTGGGCAGGAAAAACCAAAGGTACAAGTATAGATTAGGCAAAACCTGGGTCAAAAACAGTAACTGTGAGAAGGACTTTGGAGTCTTAGTAGACAATCACTTAAACAGGATCCAGCAATGTGTAGCAGCAGCCAAAAATGCTAATGTAAGTCTTGGTTGTATACAGATGCATAAAATCAAAATCACTACCACTTTATAAAGCCATTACTACCACTTTATAAAGCCTTTGGTAAGGCCACACCTGGAATACTGAAACCAATTTTGGTTATCACATTACAAAACAGATGTTAAGACTTTGGAAAAAGTATAAAGAAGAGCAAGTAAGATGATTAAAGGCTTGGAAACTAACACATGAAGAAAGGCTGCAGGATTTGGGTTTGGCTAGTCTAGAGAAAAGAAGGACTAGAGGTGACATGATAGCAGCATTCCAGTATTTGAGGGGCTGCCACAAAGAGGAGGGGGTCAATTTATTTTCCAACACACTAGAGGGCAGGACAAGAAACAATGGATGGAAACTAATTAAGGAGAGAAGCAACTTGAAATGAAAGAGAAACTTCCAACAGTGAGGACAATTAACCAGTGGAACCGCTTGCCTTTAGAAGTTGTGGATGCTTCATCACTGGAGATGTTTAAGAAGATAGTCTTAAACTGGACCATCATTTGTCTGAAATGGTATAGGGTTTCCTGCTTGAGCAGGTGGGTGAACTAGAAGACCTCCAAAGTCTTTTTCAGCTCTATTCTGATTCAACTAAAGATAACTAAATCTAACCAACATCCTAAATAAGAAAACTACAATCAAAATGGCACAGACAGTCCTCTGAAGTACATAGTAATCAACTTTTGGGGGCCAGGAATATACAGTATATAGCATTTTGAATGCATGTGGTGGGTGCATTTATAAAATGGCTACTGGAGCAGCCTACCCAGGTACAAACATCCAATTACCAGAAACCTATTAAGCTCTCAAAATGTTGTCAACAATTCCAACAAGGTTTAAAGATACCACTGTTAAATATAATGCTAGAATCCAATATTTTGTTTATTTTTTTATTCTTTTTTTAATCAGAAGGAGCTCATGGGTATCCAGGAAGGAGCCAGAGAACATGGGCACTATGCTGTCTATGCTAAGTTACCTAAATGCATTCAAGCAATAGTTATACTGAATGTTTTGAGATGATCCTAGGGCTACAATAAAGTGAATCAGAATAATTGAGTGGGAAGGGAGCTTAGTGGTCTTCTAGTCCAACTCCTTGCTCAGATAGGAACCCCTATACTATTTCAGTATTTGACAAGTATTTGTCCAATCTTTTCTTAAAAACTTCCAGTATTGGAGTACCCACAACTTCTGGAGACAAGCCGTTCCCTTGATTAATTGTTCTAACCATCAGGAAATTTCTCCTAAGTTCTAGGTTGCTTCTCTCCTTGATTAGTTTCCACCCATGGCTTCTTACCCTGTCTTCAGGTGCTTTGGAGAATAGCCTGACTCCCTCTTCTTTGTGGCAGCCCCTTAGATATTGGAACACTGCTGTCATATCATCCTAGTCCTTCTTGTCATCAAACTAGACATACCCAATTCCTGCAACGATTCTTCATATCTGCTGTGGCTTGTTGCTGCTAAATAAATGTTATGGATATTACTTTTACTCACTTGTGGAGGGCTCTGACTTGAATCACACCGTGTCAACAGTTCATATAAAGTCACTCCAAAGGACCAGACATCAGAAGCATAATAGAATTTACATTCCTTGAGGCATTCCACAGCATACCTATATAAATAACAATAAAGAGCTGACAAACTACATCTTAATTAAAGTGAAGTTCATCCAGCTCCTTTTACAGTAGTCTTTTGCTGTAAAAGACTGCTCCTTTGAATAGCAGTCAAATGGCTTTGAAAATTGCCAAATAAGGCATCTGCAACTCATTTTTAAGATACTGTAAGACTGCAATCCTTCTTTTCCAAAGCACTCCTCTATATAAAAGCATGCAGTTATCATCATTCGCTCTAATTATTGAAAACAAGATACAATAGTCAACTGCTTCCAGGAAAGTTGGGAATGTTATCCCCTCCAATTTCCACAAAAGAATATCAGAATTAAACCACACTAAATTGTTTGAAAACTTCATTTTAGATTTTACCTTTTTCCTCTTTAGCACTTAGACAGGTAAATACTGTTTTAAAACTACTACCTTTTCTCCATGATTATGATTAAGATCTTGCTTTCCACAGATATAATGCCTGTATGAATGAGTTATAGTGCAGTCAGTTATCTCAAATATCAAAAATCCATAAAATAGTGCAATTGTTTACATACCAGAAGACGGGGCTGTCTCCATCTTCACAGACACGATAATATTCATGTCCTTCAGGGATGGCTTTGGCAAGACCAAAGTCTCCAATCTTTACTACATTCTCATTCTCTAGGAGCACATTTCTGGCTGCTAGGTCTCTATGGATATAGTGCAAGGAGTGGAGATAAGCCATTCCCTGCAGAGAAAATAGAGCCACCTTACATTCTTCAATCAGATGCCAAAGCAATCAGTAGCTATGTATATACCCAAAGTCAGAACTGGCAATCCTGAATTTCATGTATCCTATTCCTTTTATAAAAATAAAAAAAATTCCCAGCATTAAGGAACAATTATGTAAACATTTCATTTTGCTTTATCTATTGGAACTATGATCCAAGAAAAAGGCATTCCCTCAGTTGAGAACCATACAAATGTTGTATCCAACACTGACAAGACTTTACCTCACAAATCTGTTGGGCAAAGAGGAGAATGTGAGCCAAGCTGACATTGTGCTTGGGAAGATAATCCCTCAGACTTCCCAGTGGCACATATTCCATGATAAGATGTACAATCTTTTCTCCTGGAATTGAAAAATGCAAGAAATATTAGCTAAAAAAATATAATTGCTTCCCCTATTATTTTTTGTCTTTAAAACACCTGGTTTAAACCCTGCAGACCACATTTGATCATCAGTGTCTTTTGGGCAGTTCATCAGACCTACTTGCAATATTCATTTCTCCCACCCCCCCACCCCCCGCTGATTCTGCATACTTTCTGTTGCCACGTGAAGGCTTTTGTCTTGCTACCAATATACCTGGCACTCCAGAGAATCTATAATAATTTGGCAGATTTAGCAATTGTTTTTCTGAGATATTTGTCTTCAAGATGATCTACTGGTAGCTATTAGTACAGAAGAAACAATGGAATGGTTGAAGGAGAAAGTGTAAGGGTGAAAAAAATGGTTGAATAAATGGGCAGAAAGTGTAGTCTGCATGAACAGGATATATTTTCTGCTCATATGGGAATACAACCTAAAAATGTTGCCCAATATGCAAGTTAAAATTTTAGGGGCTATTTCAAAAATCATGCCTATGATGAAGCTAGGATACAAACTGGGAGCTCTTGGGACAAGTTCTGTAAGTAGCATGCTTATGCTAAGCTATCCACCATCTTGCTCCTGCAGGAGCTACTCAACAGATTCCATACCTTGCTCGCTGCAGCAGCCTTTGTATTTTACAATATTCTCATGGTAGAGTGTCTTCAAGATCTCAATCTCCTTTTTCCAACTAGTCAAGAGCTGCTGGCTGCAACCTGATTTCAATGACTTCACTGCTACCATCTCACCAGTGCCATCATTGGCAGGATCATAACAATACAGGCTCACTTTACCAAAGTGCCCCTAATGGAATGAGAGGGAGAAAGAAACAAGTTAAGGATTTTGAATTTCAAAAGACAAATGCCAATCTATATTTTTTGGGGAACATTTGCTCTAACTGTCAGGATGTGCAGGACAGCTTTTGGAAGGAACTAATCTTAATCATCTCAGAACAATCCCTTGCTACATACAAGTCAATATTTCGCTCAGTTGTTGTTATGTTGTGAAAAGAAAACACTCACTTTCACAATCAAGTCTAAATATTTCTTTTTCTCCATAATTGAATCTTTCTATGACTAAAGTTAATATCTGTTTGTGATCCTATTTCGCAGTTCATGTGGCTGATACATAAGCAAAATAGGCTCAATCAGCAAAGTAAGATCATTATTTGAAATTGGCAAAACCATGGAGCAAATATTGAATTGAAGCCAATTGGCTTCAATTGGATGTGTTGAATGGATATGTTGCACATGACTTGTTAAAAATGAAAATATAGTTTCATATTTAACTCAACACAGGTTGATAATTTTGGAAACTATAATTTGGTGTGATAAGTAAAATAATAAAATTATGTTTCATAATTAACAAATAAAAAAACAAAAGCCAGGATTTGTAGTAGGTTTATGGACTATAGATCTGTTTCATAACCAATGAACCTTTCATTGAGCCCTATAATATATAATCATAGTAAAACCTCACTTTAACAGATTAACTGTTGATGGGAAGTGTCTATTATGCTTCAGAAATCAATAAAGCAGAGGATATACAATTGTGATAATACAAATGGCACCAATTACATCTTTGTTTCATTAGTGTAATGATACTAATGTAAGGACCCAGACACTAGTATGAAAACCCAGATTGTTGAGGGCAATATGCTGACTCTGTAAAACTGCTTAGAGAGGGCTGTAAAGCATTTTTATGAAGCAGTATACAAGTCTAAGTGCTATTGCTATCTTACATAAATGGGAAAAATGGATGCAAATGATATAATTTGGAGCATTCACAACCACATCATTTTGTATACTATGGCATTATCCGCACACACATAATGTAAATTACAATCTAACCCATTGCATGCAAAGTTCATAGGTCTGAGATCTATACAACTGAATTTCATTGAACTGAACTAGACAAAATAGTATTAAGCACCCAAGAAGCACAAAATCATGTCTTTCTAGAGTGCTGGAAAATAAACTGTGTTTGTTTCTAAAGAAGATGATCACTAATGGTAGCATCATTGTTACAGATTGCATCTCTTTTGACTGATATGATGAGAATATTTAGGAACTCACACTCTATCCTGCATGTGATGGGATAGTAGACTGTATCTGCCAATCAAATAAAGAAAAAAATGCCTTATCAGTAGCTGCATATTTGGTTTTAATATGGGATCGGAGCTGAAAACAAAAGAACCCTAAATATGTACATCTGGAAATTTATAGCATTATTCTTAATATTTGCTTAATATTACACTGATACAGTTGGAGCTAACACTGAGCATAATTCCACTTCCCTGTTATATATTCACTGAATATATCTTTGTTTTATTGCTTAAAAGATGGGAAACTGTATTTGTTTCTTAAAATGAAGGTATGCAAGACATTTGATCCTCAAAATACAGATAGAAAAAGTTAATTGCAGGAACAAATTTAAAAAAAAATCACAAAAAGAGAATCATGTTTCAGCTCTTACTTTTTAAGAATGGAGGAAGAAAATAAGTTGTTAATCCTAACAAAGGCAATTTACCTCACCCAGATCTCGAATCTTTTTCAGGTAGCGCTTCTGAAAGACAGTAGGATCTGATACAGGGAACGCAGGATTAACAGAGCTAATGTCAAGAGGATCTGGAAAACAAGAAGAAAGATGTAGCGGATATACAATGGCTAGAAGGAAAGAAACTACAAAACACTCTCAGGAAGCCTACAGCATACGGATCAGAAGAGGCTTTTAATGGAGTTTAGTACTGAAGGATTTTTCTAATTTTCTAATTTCTAATTCTATTTCAAAATTTTCTATTCTCTCTGAGCCAAACAAATTTCTAGATTAGACTAAACATTGTACAATCTCTTTCTTCTAGTTTTTATGTTAGGGCTAATGTTTATTTTCTCTCTCGCTGATATTGCAATTTAAGCAGTTGTAATCAGGCCACAAATTGAATGTCTGCTTATCCTCATAGCATCTTAGTTGAGCCTGCTTTACAGTTGTCCTCTTGTATCCACAAAAGGGAGTGAGAGAACACCATTACATTACACAAGACAGAGATTGCTCTCATTTTTTTGCAGCCTTTGGAGCATCTACCCACCATGCTATCAGTGTTCAGTGACATGTTTGTAATTTTGTTTAAATGAACAAAAACATATACTGTTACTGCTAACCATAATACACCTAATTTTCCTTTTTTAAAAATCACCCCCACAAGTTGGAGCACAACTCCTCTGGGAATCCATTGTCATGAGCCGAATGGATCCCATCATTTTAGCATAACCCTGGCATGCAGAAAGGTTGCTGTTATATGGCTAACAAAATGCTGTTATCCAAGAGTTCTTTGGGATTTTTACTATGTGGCTGCAGTTGAGTGAGGTCTCGTAAGATAGTCCGGAAAGAGGGTCGCTCTCCAGGAGCATAGTTCAGGCACTGGCTGATGAGGGTAGCTAGTTCTTTGAAGGATGGCTCTGGAAGATGATGCTTCTTCTCATAAAAACGTTCTTTCTGCAGAAAAAAAATAGAAGTCTATGACTGATGAAATGAAATTAGATTAAACATAGAAAATCCACTGACATTTCTTTTGTAATAAGTTATTTCTGGTCTTCACTATATGCCAAACAGCTTTCAAAGGGGAACTAGAAGCCTAATGATTACAGTTAGGTTTAAAACTTAGTCATAAAAATCTCCTTGGTATCCAGTCTTGGATTCCTATTTCTATCACTCCTCTTCTATTATTTCTGTTAGTACATTTCAAAAATACCTTCGGAAGCTATTCCATTCCAATAATTTACCTGGAAATGGGGTGCAAATTATGTTATTGTTACTTTGCCCTTTCAGACTTTTCAGGAGACAATGAACATACAGTAATTTCTCCAGGATGGTCTATCAGTAACTTTTTAAATTTCTTCAAAATTCATGATTGTGCCATCAATGACTGTCCCTAGCTACTTTGTCTGTCAGCTACTCTGTCAGCTCTTCTGTGATTGCCTTCAGTTCTTCAAGCATCAGGTTTTTCTTCAATGATTCTTATTTTTACATTATGTGCCCCCAGGGATGGGATTCAGTTGGTTCCGGTGAACCAAATGTTAATTTTTACATCCAGTTTGGTGAACTGGCAGTTCTGAAGACCGCCCCAACTCGCCCCTCCCAGGAGTCCCCATGCACCAGGTTCAGGCTCCCAGGTAAGTGCAGGGAGGCTTCTTAGGCCCAAAACGGGTGCAGGGGTGGGTGGAAAGAAAGAAAGAAAGAAAGAAAGAAAGAAAGAAAGAAAGAAAGAAAGAAAGAAAGAAAGAAAGAAAGAAAGAAAGAAAGAAAGAAAGAAAGAAAGAAAGAAAGAGGAAGGGAGAAAGAAAGGAAGGGAAGGGAGAATGAAAGAGGGAAGGAAAGAAGGAAGGATGGAAGGAAGAAAGGTAGAAAGGAAGAAAGAAAGAAAAAAAGAAAGAAAGAAAGAAAGAAAGAAAGAAAAAAAGAAAGAAAGAAAGAAAGAAAAGGGAGGGGAGAAAGAAAGAGAAACAAAGAAAGAGGGAGGGAAGGGAGAAAGAGGGAAGGGAAAGTGAATGAGATATGGATGAATGGACAGATGGATAGAAAGAGGGAGGGAGGGAGGATGGGAAGGAAAAAGGAGAGGAAGGAAAGACCACAAACCCTGGCACTAGACGCAGCTTCAGAGGATGCTTTGAAACAGCACAGCAATCCAGAGCTGGAGAGGACCTCGGAGGTCATCTAGTCCTAGCCCCTACTCCAAGAGCATTGTTAAAGTGAGTTTCTCTCTTTTGACCCACCAAGTCACATGACCACCTAGCCATACCCAGCCAGTTGCATGACCAAGCCATGCCCACAGAACCAGTTGTTAAAAAATTTGAATCCCACCCATGTGCCCCAAATATTTAAGCTTTAGCTTTATTATCAGTGTTTCTGTATGTAGACTAACATTGAATACATGGTTCTTCTGCAGTCCAAGATAATATATCCACCATATTTTTCTCCAGCACCATTATTCAATTTCTTCTGTGTTCTGATGGTCAAGTTGTCATAGAAAATCATAGCCTTGACATTATGTACCCGTGACATCTGAGTGATGTAGCTATACTTTCAGATTTTGTCTAGCACTGTCATATTTCTCAAAAGTAGTAGATATTTGTTTCACAGCTACATGACTATCCATATACATTTTTGAGTCTAAGAAGATAAAGTTGTTAGTACTTCCAACTTCTTCAGCTATTAGCATTAAGCTAGGATTTATTGCTGATTTGGTTTTTATTATTTGTTTTATTACAGCTTGTGTACTTTCTTCTTTCATCTACAAGAAGATATTCTTTAAGTCATCCATCACTTTCAGCTATCAAAGTACTATCATCAACATATCTGAGGTTAATGCTTCCCAGCAATTTTAATTAACATATTTCTTCTTGGTCTTACTTCTACCTAATAGCTACAATATAATTAAAGCAGCAATTCAACATCCTTTTTTGGAAATATGTAAAGCGGAACTCAGTGAAATATTTCTGTATTTTATTCAATCATTTTAATTTCACCAAACTTATAAAGTAGATTTTTCTGCATATCTAGATGAAATGGTCTATTTTTCAACAGTGATGTGCATGTTTTAGAGTTTAAAGCATATTTTTTAAAAATGATTTTCATGTCAAAATGAGTTTATACTTAAAGATCTTTCTAGCTTCCAATCATATTAGTTCCACAGTTAATATACTTTATGTATTCTTATCACAGAATGTATTATTTAATGCAATAATACAGTTATGCATTTATAAACAAATGCTAATTACACTATAAACTAACAAAAAAGCAGCCCAGTATTCCTATGGAAAAAGTTTTCAGTTATGTTATTATTCTTAAGGTGGAACTAGATCCACCCTTTTCTACAAGAAACCAACCCTGAAGTCTGCAGCAATATAATGAAAAGAAAAGCAGAGGAAGACACTACCTCAGAAGGAGTGCGTTCTTTTAGTGGCACATCTGCATCAAAACATATTTCCAGCAGTGTGGTCCCAAAACTCCATTTGTCAGCTGCTGTGCTAAGGTTGTTTACATCTTTGATACACTCTGGAGCAATCCATGGGATCCGGTCAACCCTTTCTTTACAGAGAAAAAAAATCAGAGATTAGGAATTGCTGGACAGAGAACAGAAATTATGCAAAATCTAGTAAATAGATTGATTAGAGTCAAGATAAGAAAGGTAAATTAAATATTTATTCAGATAGTGGCATGCAGGCTATTGTGTAATATGAGCATGTCACATAGAGATCTATCTATAATTTTTTCCCTTAAAATTGTGGGCATAACAAGTGTTTCAACCTCATTTTCTGCAAGTATAGTCCCCTTAAAAAAAAACAGCAAACAAATGTATTCCTCCTTAAATAATCCACACTACTTTGAAATATAGAAATATTATCTTGTAGCAAGGGTTGGGTCTGCTGAATTATTTCACCAGCAGAAAAAATAGCTTTGCACTCATAAAACTTTATAGCAAGTTGGATGTCCAAAGGCATCCAATGTTCTTAACGTTCTCTGGAAGACTTAAGGCCATAAAAAAATGGGGTCACATTATATATTAGGGTGGTGGAGAAACTAAGTTTCTGAGTTCGCATTTGGTAGTTTTCTTTGTTTTTCAATTATATGTCCAGTATATTTGGTGGTAATTATAATACATATACAATTATATGTATATTTTAGGCTTTAACTGTGATTTTTATCTATTTCCCACTTCAAAATCATAGGAAAGTCTCTCATCAATTCTCATCAATGCAGACCACAGATAATCTTGAGGGCCACAAAAATGCAACTCAGAGATTGCCATCTCTGCTTTACAATATCAGCTGAATAACTTGGACAGTAAAGTGAGGGGGTCTTCTCGCCAAAGTAGGATTTACACCTATATTTTCCAAAGTAATGAATGTCAGTTTCAGCAGTATATATAAGAAGAATGTTTTTCCAAAGAAAAATAATGTAATGCTTATAGAAACTAGTATGGTAGGAAGAACGCCAAGTTAGAAAACATTTATAAAGTACAATCTAACATGAATGAGATGTTGTGTTAAAAATGTTCCTGAAAGACTTTTCGGAACTGTGAGAATATCAGGAAAGACTTTTCTAATGCTCATTCTGCCTTTGCAGAAGATTGGGAATGCAGCATAAGGTCAATTTGGAGTCAACTTTGTTTCTGATAGAATAAGGCAGTTACTATCACTACAAATAAAAGAACATTTATTAAAAAACCTTCATCCAAGAAGGTCCAAATGCACACAAGCACGCATTTTAAGCAATTTCTACTGATTGATTTGATATGCTTTCACAGAATCCTTCTATTCAAGCTTGCTAATATAATACATTCAGCTTGATCACCTCTATATACCTCAAATGACCACAAATGTGAAGAGGAAACTACTTTCCAAATATTAACAGTTTACCTTCTTGGGAAAGCACAGTGAAGCTGACTCCTGGGTCACTGAGCTTAATGAAGGGCAGCAAGCCATCTTCCAAACCTTTCCTGGCCAACAGGATGTTTTTGGCACATACATTGCCATGTACTAGGTTTTTATCTTCCTACATAAACAAACACAATGGTAGATTGTGACATGCTATATTTAATGTGTGTCAGGAAAAAAAGTTCTGCTCTTTTGAAAAAAGAAGAATGAACTTCCATTTCTAGATTTCCCATACAAGCTAATCTAGTCATTTTTGCATTGTGCTTCAGTTTTCTCAAAAGAGAGCTGTTAAATAGAAAATTTACAAATTCAATAAACAAAAAACCATATTTATTGTTCCTTAACCAAAACTCCCTATAGACACAATATTTATTCATGACATGTATAAACCACCTAACTCATTAAGACTATGAACAGAATACAACTTAAATGCAACATTTCATTACAATAAAATAACAGGGTGGGAGACACTGATAAAATCCACCACTCACCTCAAGGGCACATACTATTTAGCTCCTGTGAAAAGATCCAGGCTTTCAAGGATTGTTTAAAAGGTAGGAGGGTTAGAACAACTTGAACATCTGGGGAAGTACTGTTCCAACAGAGAACACATGCCACATGAATCCCATCAGATGGTACTGCTTTAAGGATGGAACCTGAAGAAGGTCCACTCTATCAGATCTTACTAGATAGGCAAAACAGTGGGTCCCAAAATATATAAACCCTATTTACTAGCTATTCCTCTTCTCTAGGAATATAACCTGCCCTACAGGTATTGTTTCCTTGTTGGTTCTTCAAGCTGAGAATCACAGGAAATCGTATTGCAATTCTGTCCCTCAAGGTGATGCTTTGAAGTGCACGGATGCATGTTTGTGCTTGTCTACAACCTTTAAAGCAGTTGTATCTTTTCTTGGAATCATTGGGGTATAAAGCACCTTTTCAGAATCTAATCCAAAATACTTTATAACCCTTCTGATCAATATCCATACTAAATTACAATTCCAAAGAGTTCAAATTCAAGGGCTGGTAATTAAAAATATGAATAAGAAAAAGAATCCTACAATTCTACCATTTGGGCCACTGTGCATAACTCCAATAAAAACTGAGAATGGAGAACATCCAAAATGACATCCAAACTTTTCAAGGAGACCCACCCACTGCAAATCCCAACCAACAGACTTACAAGGTAACTGAGGGCACTAGCTAATTGTGTTGCAATGGTGAATTTCCAGCCTACTGTTATCCGGCCTTTGTTATTACGCAAAAAGACATCCAAGGGACCATGCTCAATAAATTCTTCCACCATTATATCTGAAAACCAAACAAGAAGTAGGAATGAAAAATATGAACCAAACAAATGGATTAGCATCTTTGCTCTATAGCAATAGGTATTAATATTGGCTACAAAATATGTGCAGATAGGAATGGACTATTTTTATATACTTAAAATAGATGTAACACTCAGAGCCACATGTACCTGAAACTTTTTTTCTGCAGTTTCTAGAACCACTATTTCTCATCATTTTGAGATATAAATTAAGTCAAATCATTGGTGTAAGACCTACAAAAACTTGTTTAAAATTAAGAATTTCCTATGTGAAAAAGGAGGAAAAATAACTCCCACTCATTTAGCACAATAGTCCAATTCCTTGTGGCTTCTGAATATCTCAGAAATATTAAGTGTACTTCTTAGCTATCAAAAACTATCCTAACCTAAACTAAAATAGCCACAGAAGAAAAATAACCTATTGGTTAGAAATTGGACAATCCTGTCAAAATATAGTTGGTACGATTTAACACATTTTTCTGCTAGACACAAAAGGAGATAAAACAGTATTAAGCAAGTCAGAATCAAAAGTGATGCAAAGATACATCTTTAAGTCTGTGGGTAGTTGAGGAAACAGAAGAAATATATTTGAAAGAAGCAGACAACACATGTGTGGACCTTGCAAAGGATACAATTAATACTCACTCTCTGAACCCCATACACAAACCCCATGAACAAAGGCTAAGTGGATATGGGACACCTGGCTCATCAGGCTGGCTGTTTCAAAGAATGCCTGCAGAGAAGAAAGGGAAGGCGTGACATCCAGATCACTGTCCAAGGAACATAGCAAGAGCAGTCTAATCCAGCCATGGGCTACTAAATTACCAATTAGCCTAAAGATGGGCATCTGTTGTCATAAAGCAATAGTTAATTTCTTATTCATTTTTTTTTCTCCACAAGAACAATAGGTTCATTTTAAAAGATAGGCTAAATAAGCTTTCTTAACAAAAAAAAAGCTTTCTCGAGTCCTTGTTCAGATGTAATTTTATTTCTCCTGCTTATTTTTAAAACAATATTATATAGCATTTACAAACATAAGAGTTTAAGTATAAGGGAATAAGATGTTAGAAATGCTGGTAACTTATGTTGGTAGGTAAATAGCCTTGGTTTAGTTAAAAATGACATATATCTTAAGAATATAGAACTAGTTTTCCATCATTGGCCTGAATTAAGCTGCCAAACTAAAAAGTCATGAGTGGTATCAACATCACCACAAAGAAGGCTGTTGCTCAGCAGTTGTCTCCTGACAAGCTGGATCAAAACCCAAAGGCCTGATTCAGACATTTCCCACAATGCTAACAGTCTTTGGAGCATTGCTCTTCAGCACTGAAGAGCATTAAACATTGCTCTTCAGCAGATAGCAGATAAATAGAATACAATATTCCCACAAGATTTACTAATGTCCTGCCCCCCTTCCCCTCAAGATGGCACATTGAATGGCAGGAAGATTTGTCTCACCAGTTGATGATATTTCTCTGCCAAAGTTGGTTTTTCTAATTTACTAAAGCCCCACTCCTAACATGTATTTCTATATGTCTACTTACCAGAGCAATGTCTCTATGACTTGGGTCCAACATTTTGAGTACCACATGCATTTCACGGCTATTGTTATTCTGCTCAGTAGAAAAATACTCTGCCTCATCTTCACTGTTCATCCCACTGCATACATGAAGTACACCATCATAAATATTGGTTCGTGTTCCTTGTCCCAAGTGTGCTCTCTGATGGGGAACAATTCACCAGTGTTAGTTAAACCACTTTCTCTTGCAACAAAAAAGCTACTCAATCTTTCAATTCCACACTGAGCCAGAACTGATTCATAATTATTTGAAAAACAATAAATTCAAAATCCTACCTGTATCTGCCAAAGTTTTTTAAAAAACAAGACAGAAATCTCCATTGTCAAGCATTCATCTTGCTTTACCCAGATCCTTACTTAAAGTCTCCTTCCAAAGCCCCAGAAATAAAAGTAAATTGGATCTATTAGTAGCATCTAAGCTATAATTTGTATTTGTTGATATTACTTCTGAAACTGGCAAATAAAGCTAGATCCGTTTTGGCCGTTACCCTTACAAACGCAGCCTTTCATCTTCTGATGCAGTGGTGGCTAACCTTTTTGGGATTCTGTGCCAAAAATTGCACATGCATTAGTGCACGCGCAGTCGTGCCAGCACCCAGAATGTAATGCACGCCCCCCCAATCCCCCTGTGCATGCGCATGCAATCACCACCCCCTTACCTGCATTGCGCCTCACAGCTGATTTTTCGGCTGGTTTGAGGCCTTTTTCGGCCTCCCAGAGCCTTGGAAAAAGCCACTGCAAGGCTTTTCAGCCCGAATAATATGCCCATTTCATCATTTCCGATATTATAGGAAGTGACGAAATGAGCCTATTCATCCTGAAAAGCCTTGCAGAAGCTTTTTCCAAGCCTCTGGGAGGCCGGAAAAGGCCTCAACTAGCAGAAAAACCAGCTGTAAGGCGCGCACATGCATAGTGAGGTAAGTTTGCATGCGGCTCACATGCCAGCACAAATGGCTCTGCTTGCCACTTGTGGCACGCGTGACATAGGTTCACCATCACGGTTCTAATGTATACAAGCCAACTCTGCTGACCTGTGTAATCTCATTCTTCCGAATCTGATGAAAACTCAGCTGAGTTAAATTCAGAATCTGCCTTGTGCTGTCTTTCACTTTTCGTGTGATGAGCAAGTCTGAGATCTCTGTAGAACATAAATAGTCCAAAAGTTCTGATTAAGAAATTACTACTAAAACAATAGCACAAAATCAGAACATTTATAAGGAAACATTTAGCAATTTTATTCATTCCCAGAAAATAATTAGCATGGATGGCAATTGTTTAATACTACCAAGGAAAATGTATTTCCAAGAAACAGCACTTAATATTTAAAAATGTACAATGCAGATGTTATAAAAATTGTTCCTGAAAGTATTCAATCAACAATTCTTCCTGAAACTCACTATTTCTAACAACATGTTTATGTCCAACAATACATTTTGCTAGATAATAGTTCTGGCAACTTTGTCCTCCCTTAATAGCATATGTGCTTACCAAGGCAATCTAGACCATTTCACAGTTTCTCCTCCAACTACCATTACAAATGAAGCTGTGGGCTATGCTTGGATACAACTGAGTTAATTTTCTAAGACTTGGCCTAATCTATGAAATGCCCATTCTAGGAAATATATCTTGTATTCAAGCTGATCTATTTTGATAAGAGTTTTTATCAGCTAGATTTAATTTTAAATGCCTGCACTACAAAACAATAGAGGCTATTATGTTATATATTTATATCTTCATTCTTTTTCTTGAGGTCTTTACTATCAGAATTATTATCTTTATTTATTAATTTATAACATATGTATAGCTGCCCATCTCGTATAGTTACTCTTGATAGTATACACAACAAAACCATCAAACTAATAAAACCATTAAAATAACCAATTTACGTAAACACCAAAATTAAAAAATAGAATAGTGGTAAAACATGCATAGAGTACATTCAATTAATTGTCATATGGCCATCTAGTAGGTTCCACTTTATCATGAGATTCCCAGGCTAGTTGACATAATGTTTTAATCTCCTTCCTTCCTTCCTTCCTTCCTTCCTTCCTTCCTTCCTTCCTTCCTTCCTTCCTTCCTTCCTTCCTTCCTCCCCCCTTCCATTTTCCTCCATCGTTCTTTATGGAACTATCCTACTATGCAACTATCCTACTCAGAATCATCATACTACAACACACATACACACAAATTTTTTTTATCTGTTCTTAGAACAATTATCCACAATAGTCCTGTTGGATAGGGAAGGAAAAGGCTTCTGAACTTTCTCCTTTTAATTCCAGGAATGTCTCTCTCATGTGATTAATAAAAGTGGCCAGGCAAAAGAAGAATCACAATATAACTGGAACACATTTGTAGCATGCTTTTTGCCTAACTGCTTGCCTTCTTTCCTCTACTAAGGATCATATTCAATAGGCCAGTTACTATTCTAAAGAGATAAATCCCATAGAGAATATTTTTGGCAGATTTAATGCATCAATGAATAAGCAAACAAACGAATAGCAAAACACTTACAATAAACCTTAACAGAAGCTTAGAAATAGTGGGTAAAAATATGATTAAAAAAAGAGACCCTGCAAAAGTACATAAGATTATATTGTTGTATTTATACCTGAAATAATGTTAGAAAACTGGATTTAATAATAGAGTTTAATGTGCTATGGATTATTGTTTTAATTATATTATAAACTTATTATTCTTTTCTATTCTATAATATAATAAGTAACTTTAGAATTTACTAAGCAGAAACAGAATGAAAAGTATATATTATTTTAAGTGTTAAATTTAGGGGAAAGATTTAAAGGTGTCATACTTCAATCAGTGATTACAGGAGAAATTTTGTGTTAATGAGAAAAGATAATAGAAAATTGAAATAGAACAGACAAAAGAAATATGCATGATTTAAATTGAGATAAAATAAATAAAATAGAATTAAGAGAGTGAAAAGAGGGGAGAAGCTATATAGAAAATGTAGAATGGTAAATAAGATATGAAATCGGATAAAAAGTGAGCATGAATTTTGAATTTATGTCTGTATAAAAAGATGTAACCCGGGACTAAGCACTTTCCAAAAAAGAAGTTTTATGTTTTGATGTTTTGTGTTTTGTTTGTGTATGTTTGTTTATTGAAAACTAATAAAAAAATTTAAAAAAAAACCTTAACAGAAGCTTATACGAAAAAAAAGAACACAAGCATGTGTCTTTCCTATGAAATAAGAATAAATAGGCAATCAAAATATTCCTTTTCATATTCAAAGGAGAATATTTTGTGAATTTCACCCTCAAAAATGTTTTGAAATTAAATATTTTGCACATATTTAGAGGCCTATGTTACTTGCCTAACAATTTAGATGCTTTCTTATTATAAAGCCTAAAGGCAAGATAAAAGCAATTTGTGCTAGAAACTCAAATTTAATAAATATAGCTTCTATCTAAATAGAGACACAGTCATTTCTGTAAATCTTAGCCATAATTTCATCCTAAAATCTGACATTTTAACGCTACAGTTTATAGAAATTTATTTTTTCAGAAGTGAGAAACTGTATTTAATAATTATCTAAAACCAGAAGTTTTACTTTCCTCCTTTCACATACATAGGACACCAGCATGCTAGATTAAGACTATGTTTTGGGTTGATTTAATAAAAATGTATCTGCTGAATCAAGGGAAATGCAGATACATATGCTAAAGGTATAAATGTAGACTGTATCCACATTAAGGATAACATATGATAACTGCTGATGTCTCTTCTTTCTATAGTACATCACTATGATCTAATCCATTTTATTCATTGGGCAAATTTCACTTTTAGCCTATTTAATGGGAAAAGATAATTCTGATTTGCTCTGTACCTCCTGGTTTTGGGAGGCAGCATCTCTTCAAACTGAAGATGTCAGTTCCAGATTTTAGAGTACAGCCTTTGAGAGCATTCATTAGTTCTTGGACACTAGGAAACTCTTGCTCCCAGCCTTCAAGTACAAAGGAATTTCCTTTCCTCTGGATCCGGAACTGTCTATAGTTTGCATTACCTTGGGTACTGGTACTCTGGTGAAAAAAAAAAACAGTAAGGAAAAAAGTAAGAGATGGATACCTATTTATACAGTCAGTCAGTAGCATGTTCTGGAAGCAGCTTACCATGATTCTAACAAAAATTCATTTCCATAGATAATTGCAGGGTTTAACTTAGCGGATAGCATTTATTTTTAGAATGGTACATATAGTCCACCTTCCTTTTCTGAAATTCTCAGATCAGGGAGTTACAGATGCTACGTTGCATTGTGCTCTCATATACAAAGTTTTACATGTCTTCCAACTTCACTGTCAGGAGGAAGAGGTAGATTTTTCTATTTTTACATCATGTGTATTTTCTATTGAGTTGACCACAAAGAGGCAGTGCAGGACCACTTTCATTCTATTTGGGATTCCTTAGGATACTATCAGGCATACTTTTTCTGCGGTTCAAACCTGCTAACAGAAATAGAATTCAGTTCCTGGTCGAGAGTTCAAATTTTACAGAAAGATCTCTGGCTACCTATGCCTGATGAGTCCCAAACAAGACAAAGCTTGTCACTTCTTCAGGTCATATTAGTGATAGAGCATATTTTACGGAAGCAAAAGTTTCTACATGGTGCTAGATAAGCTTCTGTCTGAACGCCTGGACAGTTATTCTGAATCCATGTCAATAGTTCTGGGTTTGATTAAAACTAATTACCTGACTTGTTACAAAGCAATTTCATATATTTACCAAACATTAACAGAGGATTTTTGCACTCCTACTTTAGAAACATGCTGCCTGTACATCTAGGAAGTTGATAAAATGTATATTATTTGTTTATCTTTAAAAGAAATCCTCAGAACATTAAAACAAAAAGTTATGTAGCTTTTCTCTAGCTTGCATTCTATAGAGGCATGGACATTTGATCCTAGAATTCTCAGCAAAGTTTGTTGGCTGGGATTTCTGAAAAGCAAAGTATACATTCAGAGAATACAAGCTTAGGAAAGCTGGTTTACAGAATCAAAAAAGTCCATTATGCCANGCTGGTTTACAGAATCAAAAAAGTCCATTATGCCATTCTCCCATCTCTTACTTGGTCATTCTTCAGTACTGATAGAATCAATCTGCTGAAATCAAGGACACTCCAACGGAGGGCATACAGCCCGTCTTCCTGCCCTTCCCGCTTCAGTTTAGCCAGAATGAACTCTTCCCTAGGAAGAGAAAACTTTTAGATATGACGTGGAAGTTCCCTCCTTTCAAACCAGGCCATGGAGGACAGGAGGCTTAATTGCTTACTGCATGGGTCCATGTATGCCATTCTGGATGCTCATAACAAGTTGTGGTGGGGCAACTTCATGACACAGATAATGGCTAGAATCAGCTGTTAATCTGAAGTAACCATCTACTAATGAAATCAAGGAGAGAGCAGCTTCATGGGATGACAGAGTCAAATCCTATTTTTTTAAAAAAAAGGAAAAGCACAATTGTTAGTCCTGAGCTACAGGGTCAAAATAAAAGCCCATTAGAAACTGCACATTTTATTCAGGGAATCTGTACAATTTGTTGCTATTTGTTACCAATATTTTTGCTTACACATCCTCCTCCCCAATTCAGTTAATATCACATTTACTGCCTTATATAGAGCCATCAGATTTAACATAGATAAAAAAAATGACCAACTCCACCACAGTAAAAATAATCTGAATTTCATTTAACTCTCAATATTCATGTTTTGTTCTTTAATTACCTACAACATTCATCAAAAACATGTCATAACTCCACACAAAAATTGTAAAATAGTAGCAGGACACACTTTCACCTACCAGACATTTATTGTCTTGGCGATGGATGCTGATGTTGCAATCTTTGACAACAATATGTGTGATCTCTTGAAAATCACAAAAGTGTGCCCATTTAGCTTCACGTTGCTCCACTGATTGGTAGGACTGCTTGGACTTGTGCTCCTTAGTCTTGACTTTCCTCCCAAAATAAATTTTATGGGGCTGACTTTGTGGTTTCTGCAAGAAGAATTTTAAAGTAAATTTTGGATTATTTGGCAGTGATTCTAATATAATTGTGTAACATTCTTTCTATCAACTAGCCCTAATATACCATCTTCCAAAGATGCAGAATCAAGACATCCATTCCCTTGCATAAAAAATGAGTAATTTATTCTTCACTTGCAAAAGCTTAGAATTTCATAAGCCACACTACAAACTTGGCCCTCAAGGTGAACGGGATCCGCATTTTCTAGAAGATGTCAATTATTAACTTCTGCTATGAAGAAACAAAACTGTAGGTGATCATGCTGCCTATTATGGGGAAGGAATATTTCAAAACAGGAACAGTAGCATAATGCCTTTATAAAAGAAAATTAGCTTTTATAAACATTTATAAAAACATTTATAAAATGTTTATAAGCATCTTTTTGAGCTTACCAAATCTGCAACCTGAACATTAGACAGAAGTCAAATGGAAAGAAAAGGATGCTTATAGACCCCAGAATTCAATAATCTGTCAACAATATCAAATATGTGATCTATGCAGAGGCTGTTTTGTTTCTTTCTTTAACTTTTATAAAAAATTTAGGTGAATATTAAATTGCATCTGTTTAAAGCTTTATTTTGAACTGATTTTGGCTGTTATTAAGACTTCTACGCTAATTAAGATTTAAGTTGTATTTGAACCAGTTTTCCTGACAAAATCTTTTGAAATTTGGACTTTTAATTGGAACAAATAAAGTTAAGCATTCCCAGAATATCAATGTGTTTGTGTGTGTTAATGAATGTCAAAGTGATGATATGATCAAGATGTCTTTTTAAACTGGATGTTGAAGGAGGGCTTTAATCACCTGGTCACATCTGCTATTTTGATATTGTTAACCAACTCGCCCACCTATGTGTATCTCAGGAATAATTTGCTGAGATCTCCAGAATTACATGAAGACAAATCCACAGAAAATCTTACCTCAGCAGGGATAGGCCGCCACTGAATCCCATTAGTGCCTGTGACCCAGACTTCATGTGTGCCAGGCCTGGTACTATGAGAAGAGGAATAGGAGTTCTCCAAATGCATATGACCACCATTGATATAAAGTGGCATCTTCTCACCATCCAAAACAGTTTCCAGTGAAACAGCTGCAAACAGCTCAGTCCCAAAACGTGGAGCCAAGTTTTCCAAAGTAGCTAAGTACTTGTACATGAGATCCTGTTCTGTAAGTTTGCCAGTGCTCAATGTGTGCTGCTGGAAACGCTGCAAGAATTTCTTGAAAACATTCTTCATGCGGAACTTGGTCAAATAATTGTTCTGCTGAATCTGTTGGCAAAAGGACCGTGGGATGCACTCTTTGAAACTGTAAGGAACATAAACAAACTGGTACCAAAAGCAGCTTTCATAGGTATCAATATATTTATTCAGTAAAACAAATTACAAAATTAGAAAGATACATAGACTGACATTCCATCTAATCTCCCCCAACATTAAATGATTACTGGCAACTAGGCTCATTGTTGAATTGGCCCACACACATATAAAACTCCAATCAGTAGCAATGTGCAAGTTAAAGAGTTCCAACAGATATAAGTTTTATGATAGTGTTTTTATTTCAATAAATAATATGCAAAATTCTTTAAAAATATATTTTGGACCACGACTAAAAAGCACATTATTAAACAAAGATGTAGTTTCATAAATAATGACAATACCTTGTTTTTTCTGCTACCTCCTCAAGAGAAATGCCTTTCTTCAGTGCAAGATGACACAGGTGGAGGACAGCCATTCCCAGGCTCTCATTTTTAAATTGGTGAATTTCCTGTTCGGTGTGCAGGTCTTTTAAGGAGGCAATATCATTGATGAAGTCATATTTCCCCTAATAAAGAATAATCCAAAATAATATGAAGAAAGGAATTCTCCAAAACAGTAGATTTGAGATCTATCTCCTTGGGAATTATTCTTGTTCTCTTATTGAGGAACGAACAAAAATATTGTCAAAGATTGGCATAGCAATTTTACATAGGCAAAGCATTTTCTGTTATACAAAATACTAAACTTTCCTGCAAAAAAATAAGAATGATTGCATAATGTAAAACTGTAAAGAGAAAAAACTGCTACGAATGAAGCCCCAAAGACAAAGGAATAGTTAAGAAGAGAGCAAAGAAAATGAATACAAATGTTAACAGAAATTTTAGGATAAAACTGAGACAGGTGAATGCTATAATCCTATTACAGATATTTTTATGAGAATGGTAGTGAGATGTTCAACAGAACAATAGTAATACATTCTCGGATTGACTCTGTATCATATCCTATCCTGAAAAGGAACAGGGGGATAAATAGGTAAGTAAATGTGTAGAATATTTACTTTTCTACATATTTCTAAATATGTAGAAACAATAGATGCACAACAGTGAAGATAAACAAGCAAGCTCTCTGGAAGTCATTATTACTGTTTGGCCACATATTTGAAATCCAATTCTGATAAATATTCATCTGTTTGCATGAAAGCTTGAACTAGGTAACTGAACTACCTGTGTTTTCCCAAAAATTAGACCAGGTCTTATTTTCTTTTGGGCTGTAAAATAAGCAGTAGGGCTTATTTTGGGGGTCTCTTATTCCCCCCCCCCCCATGTACAGAAGGTCCACNTTCCCCCCCCCCCCATGTACAGAAGGTCCACTTCTTCTGCTTGCTCGTGGAGGGGTAGGAGGCTGTGGGGTTTACCAGTGCCACTGCTGTGAGGCGAGGGGGGAAAGAACTGCCCCACACACCCTGCACCAGTTTAGCTTAGGGCCATCGCAGCCTGCCTACCCATGCCGCGACACCTCCTTGCCTTGCAATGGCAGTTCCAGCAGCCCCATCCGGCAGGACCCTGCATGGCTGCCAGCCCACTTCTTCTGCTTGCTCGTGGTTGCAACAGAGGAAACCGAGCAATGCACCAGTGGGGTGGGAAGGTGGAGGTGCCCCATGCACCCTCCACCGGCTTACCTCAGGGCCCCCGCAGCCCAACTTTTATCCATGCCCTGCCACCTGCATGACCTCGCAGCTGCAACACTAGTGTGATGTTCAGCCTCCTGCTCCATTGTGGTCACAAGCAAACAAGCAGGCCAGCGGCAAAATAGACTCCTGATGCACATGATTGGAGCTGCTGCCATGAGACAGGTGTCGGTGCACAGATGGCCTGACTGCAGGAGCCTTGAGATAAGCTGGTGCAGGGTGCATGGGGTAGCTTCACTACCACCCACCTTGCCTCATGGCTGTGGCACTATGAGCAACCAGACAGAATGGCTGGGTGGCTGCGTGCCAGGGCTTATTTTTGGGATAGGTCTTATTTTCAGGGAAACAGGCTAGATTTTAGCAAGATTTTCATATTGGATAGGTATTCTTCACATTTACAATTTGAAATAATACTCTATCTCAAGGAGAATCAGATTATATGAGTTTTACCATGTGTACAAAATGTAGGTCAGTTTTCTTACTTTTCTGGCTCTAAATTGATAGGTGTCCAGATTCACCAATCCGTTTCATACAGCTTGGTTTTCACTGTGCAATATTTTGTGTGATCACCATTCTTGTTTATGCAGTCTTTCCATTCCAACATTTTGTGGAGTTTTTGTCAAGTTACTTTCTCCTGAACTACAATTTAGTCTAACACAACACTCCAGATATATGTTAGACTTAATCCAAATGGACAAACTATGAAAAGAAATGCCATACTTGCTCAAAGAGATAGGCAAATGATGATTTATCCAGGATGGCATTGCCTTGTTCACTCCTATATGATCTGTCCTCTGAGTCAGCTGAGCGAGGAATACTGCGATATATGGCTGGCTCCTTGTCATTTGTCCCATGCCAGTTTCGGAAATAATATCTGTATGAGAAACAGTAATGCAACCAGTCCAATGGGTGTTCAACAGGGGTGTCAAACTCAAGACCTGCAGGCCAGATTTAGCCTGCAGGGTGCTAAAATCTGGCCCATGGGGCTGGCCTGGAAATATCAAAGGACCTGCCTGCGGAGCCTCTGCCAGCCAAAATGGGCTGTGGGAGGGCCGCATGCACCCCCAACCCATTTTTGGCTTCCCGCACCACTCTGCCGGCCAAAAACAGACCCCATGGAAGTCTTTCAAGGCCTCTGTGCGGCTGAAATGGGAGAGTGCTGCTGGACACTGAAAATGAGCCCCATTTTGGCCAACAGGGTGTTGCAGGAGATGTCTGTTCCATCTCCTCACCCCTTCCCGCCCCATCCCCCACCAGCCCACAGAGAACTACAATGCTGATCTGGCCCTCAAAGAAATCCAGTTTGGCACCCCTGGTTTACAAAGAGGTCTACAGCATTAATATGAAATATTAGTCATTATTACAAATATGGAGCCATCTGCATGTCATATTTATCAACATTATTCGTAAAATCTTATAATATTAATTTACATATTCATTCATAAGCCTGTAAGCTGCCTGAATCTCAACAGCCTTGGGACAATTCATAGAATAGGAAGGGACCTAAGTGCTCATCAAGTATATCATCCCCAGTAGATGGCTAAAAATATGAATGAGATCCAAGAATTGTTACAAATAAAAATTCCTTGAGTCCTTCTGATTTTTTATTATATACTGTATGTCTAAACATTAATAACTTTAACAGGATCTGTACCAATTTACTTTTTACAACATTTTAAATATAACCTCTTTAAAATACTATCAAGAGAGATAAGTGGCAAAGTGTTAAACTGCATGAGTGAACTAACAATGAACACATTTGTAGTATCAAGCAGCCTTAGTTAGACCCCTAACAACAATATGAGATTAAAATAGTGTACTGCTGGAAGAATAAAGGATATAATATTTAAATGTGAGCACTTACAACAGTGGTATATGAATGCTAATATTGCTATACATCAATTATCATTCTAAGTAATAAGAACAGATTAACTCAACTGATAGTTAACATGCATTTCTCAAAAGTCATGATCAAAGCTATGTTAATATATTACTGCCCTGAACAAACAATATTGATGTCCTCTAAGAGTTTGACTAAGGTTCCTTCACAAGACTGATTTAAAGAAATCAGTATGCTGCCTATATACATATGTACTAGAAATACCGAAGGCAGCACACAGGTCCTGTAGACAATACTTTCAAATAGCTGTCTTAGCTACTTCTCATAGCTACTGATGTGAAATACTGTAGCTGTGGCAAATTAATATCAATTGACTTTAATTCAGTTGTTTCCAAGAGTAGCAAGAG
Organism: Laticauda laticaudata; assembly: GCA_004320025.1. Taxonomy (NCBI): domain Eukaryota; kingdom Metazoa; phylum Chordata; class Lepidosauria; order Squamata; family Elapidae; genus Laticauda; species Laticauda laticaudata. Next base: position 29,781 of record BHFT01028455.1, read on the forward strand.
TAATGAATGCCAATGACTCATTCTGCTAGCACCCTCAATGCTGTAACTGTTATTTTTCTGACTAGCTTGCCAATAAATATAACCTCAGTAGGCATAAGGCGAGCAATGTGCCTTTACCTTTTCAAGGCTTACCTTCAATAAAATGCACTAAGTTAAAGCTATGAGACCTACACTGCAAAATTCTGGACAACCACTAGATGGAAGTAAAGAGATACAGATCTGGTGGTTTTGTTGATGTTGTTGATGATGATGGTGATGATGATAATAAATATTGAATAATAATAAAAATAAGGAATAATAAGGAACATAATCAACATCAAATGAGGAATCTTCCAAGGGGACTCACTTTTGCCACTACTGTTCAACATTACATTAATTCCACTAATAATAATCTTATGAAACACAAAACTGGGCTACCAAATCTCAAGCCAGCATAGCAAGATATTGGCTACATGGATGACTTAAAAATTTATGCGAAAAGCCCCACTGAACTTAAATCAATACTCAACACAGTTCAACTGTTCAGCAGCAACATCAAAATGAACTTTGGACTTGAAAAATCTGCTATATTATCTATGCAGTGAGGAAAAATGGAAAATAGAAGGAATAGAACTGAGAAATGAAAGCATAGAGAATGCATTAGCAGAATGCATTGGAAGCAGATAATATCTTGAATTGAAAAATCAAAGAGTCAACACAAAACGAACACATCAGGAGGGTCCACAAAATATTTAAATGCTGGAAACATAATTAAAGCCATTAATACATGGGCAGTTCTGGTGATACGCTACCCAGCTGGAATCATCAACTGGACTTTGGCTGAACTGGAAAATTTGGATCAGAAAACACATAAACTTTTGAATATGTACCACGCTCTACATCCACAAAGTGACATCGACAGATTGTACCTGCCAAGAAGAATAGGGGGCAGAAGGCTACTGCAAGTCTATCAAACTGTAGAAGAAGAAAAATGAAGTTTGAATGACTATATGAATCAAAGTACAGAAAAACTGCTGCAGGCTGTGAAAATGGAGAACACTATAAAAACAACAGAAAAAAGGCAGAATATAAACTGGATGACAGATTAAATGGATGGAAAACCAAAGCTTTGCATGGACAGCACTTGAAAAACATTGAAGGAAAATGTGATAATTTGACATGGGCATGGCTTAAGATGGGAACCATCAAGAAAGAAATGGAAGGTTTAATACTGGCTGAAGAACAAGCACTATAAACTAATGCCATGAAAGCGAAGATAGAAAAATCCAAGATAAAACAATCCAAACTGCCAACTTTGCAATGACAAAGTTGAAACTGTTTCAAACTTAATATGTGAGTGCAGCAAAATCGTGCAAACTAATTACAAAGCTAGACATGACTGAGTTGCTAAATTAATCCACTGGTCATTATATAAAAAATACGACTTACCTGTATCCGAAGTCAGTGGAAAAAGTTGTTGAAAAGGAGAAGGTAAAGATTTGTGGGACTTTTGAATACAGACAGATCATCATTTGGAACACAACATACCAAATATTATAGTTGTCAAAAACCAAAGTGTACAATTTACTGATATCGCTGTACCAGGAGATGCCAGAGTCGAAGGGAAAGAACTGGAAAAAATCATGAAATATTGCGACCTGGCCATCAAAATCATGCAATTATGGATGTAACATGTAACAATGATGCCCATTTTCATCGGGGCACTTGCTACCAAGTGTTTGGTATGTTCAAGAACTTTGCAAAATACATCAAGAAATGCAGCTTCCTGCTGTAGCACCAGCAGAGTTGCAAAAGACTGCGCTACTCGGAATTAGAAGAATTAGAATTAGAAGATCTTTATTGTCATTGTACAAGTACAATGAAACTGTGGATGCACCCCAGCAACTATTTGCAATACAATAAAACCAAAGCACTTAAAAATGAAGATAAAAAAGATAGAGTACCCACAACATACATTTTAAGAAGATACTTGATTGATACCTAGGATGCTGGCAGCAACCTGTATCAACCATCAGTGCCAGTCAATGATATTTGTGATACATTTTTAAAAGTTCAGTTGACTGAGTTTCATGTTTAATTAATAAAAGAAATAATAATAACAATAACAATAATAATCTATGACTCCCTGCGACTCTAGTTGGGTGGTTTACAATTGTTACAATCATTTTTAATAGTAAAAAAATACAAAAAAGACAAAAATAGTGTAACACAAAAGAACAAAGATAGCAAAGAAAACATTTGCCCCCCACACCCACTATCAAATTGAAGCAGATTTCCTCTTTTCTTTTCCTTCTCACCATAATAGCTGTGGCATAAATTCTGAGAATCTGAAGTGGTCTGATATCACTTTATCTAGATTAACAAATATTATTAAAAGGCATAAACTTTCATGAAGTTGAGCTTATTTCATCATATGTATGAAATGGCTAAAATGATGTAGGACTTAAATTGGGATAAGGAGAAAGAGACTTATTACATTTCTATTAAGGTCTTCTTAAAAGTTTTCTTGTTTAAAATGCAGTCTCAATATATCAGATAATTGTGAAAAGTAGGTTAGAGTTATACTGAAGGAAAGATAAGCTAAGACGCGCTGTGCTCTTGATTCAGAAGCACTATTTTTCATTCTGTACAATGCTCTCAGGAAGAAATAGCTAATTCTGTCAAAACATGTGGTTAAACCACATTGACCAAGAAACACACAAATGCAAGCTCCAGTAGCGTTTGATGGAGTTTTTCATTATTATACCAATGGCCTACTTTTCAGTCACTGAACATTATAATTTTATACAAAACTTTATTATTCAGTACAATGAAAAAAAAGGCCTGTAACAAGATAACTACAGAATAATCCCATTTCTAAAAATATATGTACGATTAATAAAACCAAAATTACCCCAAATAAATTTAAATAAATGTATTTAATGCTGATTGCAACATTTAAATATCTTTTTTAAAAAGAACTTGAATAGACTTCCAATCATCTTCAAGAAAACAATTCAATGAACAATGGAACAGTGGCTTCTCTAAAAACCCACTCTTTTTTATTTAACCTCACACAATGACAAAATACAGAAATGGGCATCTAAATGAAACTTCCAAAGGAAGAAATGGTGGACCGAAGATAGCTCCGCAAAAAGCAGAACCAAAGAACAAACAGCCACTTAGTAGGCTATCTCTTCAGTCTCTTGTCTGTGGATAAAGAAAAGACTGGAGATTGCCCACAAGTGCCATAGGCCATTGCTTCTCATGAAGCAATGAGACAGTAGTCTCTGACAAGCTTTGAGTACTGGGAGACAAGGGAATAGTTATTTTGCTCAGACTGTAGTCCAAACCTTTAAAGGCCCTGTCACACTGCCCAACGGATGCAAAACGTTTGTAAAAAGGACACAGCGGACGAGAAAAATGTTCCAATCCGTTTGTTTATCCGCTCTCAAAAGGGGCAAAAATTTGCATAAGCAGAGCAGATAACAACGGAAAGGAACGGACGGGGGGAGGATGCAGAGCGGATGGAAAGCGGATGCGGAACGGAAGCCTAGCGGATGGAAGCGGATGAAAGTGGATGCAGAGCGAATGCATAGCGGATGCGTAGAGGTTGTGTAGAGGATGCGTAAGGATGCAAAGCGGATGCGTGAGGATGCAGAGCGGATGCAGAGCGGATGACGCAGATGCATAGTGCATCCGCTTTTCATCCTTTCTCCGTCTGTGCTATTAACGCTGCGCATACGTTCTACTTCCTCCTGTGTCTGTTTACCGGCTGGAAACGGATTTGAGTTGCGCGGATGCACAGCGGACTGCCTAGCGGATATAGCAGATGCGTAATGGATGCAGAACGGATGTCCCCCGTATGCCTACGGATGCAGAACGGATGCATTGGATACATTTTTCCGCTCAAAAGTTTTGAGCAGCTCAAAACCTTCTGAGCAGATGAGAAATGTCAATAGACGGATGCTGGACACGGATAGAGAGGAAGCAAAATGGAGCAGTGAGTACAGAACGGAAGCCATTGCATTAACCAAAGATGGCAGATGTTTTTCCTCCGTTTTACACCTCTTTCTCCATCCACTTGGTGCAGTGTGACAGGGGCTTTAAAAGGATACTAGTTTGCATATTCCTTTTTTAAAACCATTCAGAAATTGCTTAACTACTTTTCAGCTATTAGAAACCTTTGAATTGACAAGTCCTGCAAAATATCAAGGTGGTTTGCCTCCGAGTATTTAATGAATGAACAAAATTAATTACAAGTAAGAACTCAATCAATTGAAATAAATAGCAAAAAACCTAACCAAAGACTTTGATTTTAGAAAGCTAAGTGCAGATTTAGTTGCATGATAAATTTGAAAACAAACGTTTTGTTTAGTTTAGTTTATTTCTCAACTTGCACCTTGTACAACAAGAATCAAACACCATCTTCCAGTGCACAGTCATGACCATGTCAGACCATGACCAGCGAAAAATAAACACATAACACACATCCTTCACACTCCCACACATTGAACTGAAAACTCCCAACACCACAACCATCATACTGCACTAAGCAGCAGAATTGAAAAGAAGCTACCGCCTGGGATATGAAGCTGTTTTCAGCCTATTTTTCCTTGTTTTTAATTATTCCGTACCATCTGCCAGATGGTAAGATAGTTCAAAAAAAGGGTTCCACAGGATGAGATGAATTTTTGAGAATGTTTTGAAACTTTCTTAGGCAGCGGAGCTAGAAAGCTCTCCAAAGAGGGGAGAGGGCAATCAATGATTTCTTGGGCAATGCCCAGTCCCTCTTGAAGTGCTTTCCTATCTGCCACTGTGCAATTGGAAAAACCTCACAGAGTGCAACAGAAAAGTAAAATATTGTGTGCAGCGTAGAAAGGTCACCAGCAGTTTTCATTCAGCTTGCTGTTTTCTGAGAAGTTTCAGGTCGTATAATTCCTGCAGGACTGGACCCTTTTGACGCAGAGCTGCATATGAGCACTCCAGGGTCAGGTCCTCTTTTATGCTAATACCCCAGAAACTTAAAACTGGCCATTTTTACTTCACTAGATCTCCAATGATAAATAGGGCTGGAATGTCTGTCTGTTCTTCTATATTTGTGTTCACGTATTTAAGTTCCCTTGTCTTATTGGTATTGAGGACCAAGTTATTGGCTCCACATCTACAAAAGCAACCAGTCCACCTCATCTCGATAGAGCAGATTCATTCCAACCCGGAGAGTGAGTCCCACCAACT
>BHFT01028456.1:0-47665 GCA_004320025.1 Laticauda laticaudata
CTCCTTCTACATAAACTCCCTTCCCTTCTGGTGCTGATGCTGTTCCCTAGTTGGGTCCATGCTCAGAGAGCACCAAGGACCCCCACAGTCTTCCTCTTCCTCCTCCTCCTCTTCCTCTCCACAAACCCCACTCCCTTCACAGCACTAACGAAGTTGCCTAATTGGGTCAGAATATGACTGCAAAAAAAGCCCACCCAGTTCAGAGAGCATCCAAGGACCCCCACAGGTTTACCCTGAGTGATCAATGTTCTCTTCTACCATTCAGCCAGGACGGCTGCAGCCCTAAAAGTAGCCCCCTGCCCCCCCTTAACTGTTCCAACTCTGCTGCCTTCTTTTCCTTCCTTTCAAAGGCAGCGGTGTGTATTTGCAACACAAATGGCAATATTTGAAATGTAAATGGACCCTTACAAATGCCATGTGTTTCTAAGATACTGTTCTTCATTGATACATGTGGAAATAAATATATAAAACTGCACAGACATATAAAAATAAAAACCCTGCAAAAGAAGATTCTGAATCTCTGGAGAAAGTTCTGTTCTCTTTAGCTGGGCTTTTAAAGTGCATTTTATTTCTGCAGAGCTTATTTTATTGGGAGAGGGGATTAAAGCTTTCTATCTCTGGCTTTTTTCTTGATTAGTTGACATCATCAGGAAGTTTTCTTTTTTAGCTATAAAGAAAGCCAAATGGCTTGAAGAGACAGGACTCACATGGAAGACAAAATCCACAAGCAATTTCTTATCCTACTACCCCATCCTTCCAGAAAATACCAGCTAAATTTGTTGTTTCTCTGATGGGGGGATGGGATAGAAAGCCTTTTTCTCAACGTTTAAGCAATGTAAATAAATTAAGAAATTCCTCTTATTTTTGTTATTATTTGGCACAGCTGTAGCATTTTGATACACACACACACACACACAACCACACACACACACACACACACACATATATATATTATATATATAATATAATATATATAATATATAACTAATATATATTATTAATATATATATATATATTTTCACTTAAATATATATATTGATATATATTAGGAAGGAAGAATTCATATCAACCTAACTGTTTGATTCCCTGCAATTGTTTTAAAAATGGTTTTCTACCCCAGACTTAGCAACCAGCCTTACTTAAGCCATTTGTATCCCAAGGAACTTCTATCTGGTAAATAAAATGTCCTAATTCTTCCCTTCAGCAAATTTACAAATTTATCACATTTACATCGCCCGCCCATTTCAAGTACGGGATGCCGAACAGCAAACAATTAAAAACAGAATTAAAAACAGCATCCAAAATTGTTGTTTACAATTTCGGTCATGGAAGAAGAGGAGGGTGAGCTGCGTGTGAGAGAGGGGAGAAAATTGCATTTGGAGATTAATCCTTTAACCTTAAGAATTAGTTAAAACAGAAACCGATCTGGGGGAGAGAGACCCAAAATTAGAAAAGCCCCGCAAATCGCCATTCCCCTCCTCCCCATCTCGCCCTCCCAAAAAGGACATTTATTTAGTTTTTCTTATTTATGTGTCATTTCTCTGTTTATATATCCTGCCTTCCTTATTTTTAGAAATAACTACGTGGAATGATAAATAAATAATACAATAATTGTTTTTACAAATATAATTTTTTTTAAAATAAGAATTGACAAGTAATGTTTTGTGGTCTCTAAAATTGTTTTTTTCCCATGCTCAGCCTCTCCCCCATCCTATATCCGAGAGCTGCTGCAGAGAATATGAAATTAAAAACCGTCCTGAGTTTCGTCCTTGCGATTCTGGAAATTTTTCAAAGCCCTTTAGTGCCTCCTCCTTATTTTATGGTTGCTTGTCCCCCAGGTCTGTAAAGCTTCCTCCCTCCCAGTTTTTTAGGAGCTTTATAGACACCAGCCTTTTGCCTGGAGCTAAGCTATATATTGACCTCTATGTTTTATCTATTATGGTTGATTTATTGTTGCTGTTATTTCACTTATTTTATTGTTGTGTTCAGCATTTTACTCTGTTGCAATCCTTCAAGGCTTATGAATCTATCCTTTTTTAAAAAAATCAATTAATCTTTTTAAAAAGAAAAAACAGGAGAAGGAGAATATAAGCCTGGAAAGTAACACACCTTTCAAAAAAGCAAATTAGTAAAATGCAATTAGTGAAATGCAAATTAACAAAATGCAATTAGTAAAATTATGTTAGTAAACACCGGATTTCAAATTACTTGCAGAGTGATGAAATAGGTTCCTAATTTATAAAGGAAAAATGGAGTTGCTATTAAGCTAAGGATGTCTGTTTAACACATTATAAATAAACGACTAACTGGAATTATAGGATTAAATCGGCACTAGGAACCCAGTTGAAATAAAGACACGAAGCCTTTAAGAAAAGCCAGATTGGGATTGAACGGACTCTAAAAACAATGAAATGAAATGATGATGTTCCCCTAGTTGGGCAATGAAACGTTTACAAGAAAACTCAAAAGGGTTTTTTTTAAAAGGCAACTGGAATATTTTTTTCCCCTTTGAGGAAGAAGAACAAAACGGTTCGTTTCTCCTCCCAAAAAACTTCATGGTTCCTACCTACCACCTGGATGACTGAGAAATCTCCACGGATCTTCCTGCAAGAAAAGCGAGCTCAGAGAGCACCGAGGGCGCCTCGGAAATTAAACACGCGCCAGGAATTGGGGAGACCTGTCAAAGAGTCCGAAACCCCTTTTGTCCCGGGGAGATATTCCTGCCCCGGAATAAGAAGCCAAGCCGGAGAATCAGCTGCGGGAGGGAATCGCTTTCCTCCCGGGCTCGGGCTGCGGTTCAGGGCGGACGAGGGGCGCCGGGGGAGGGGCGGGAGGAAGGCGAGCTCCTCCCCACCCAAGTCGCCCCCGGCCCTGGCTGAGCGGGCGGGGGGTCCCGCAGGCGCTTCCAGGCCTGGGCTGCGGGTGTCGGGCGGCCGCCGCCCCTCCCCAGCGACTCACCTGCACTCGGGCCTCGGTGAGGTCGATCTTGAGGGCCAGCTCTTCCCGGGTGTAGATGTCCGGGTAGTGGGTCTCGGCGAAGACCCTCTCCAACTCCTTGAGCTGCGAGCTGGTGAACGTGGTCCGGATCCTTCGCTGCTTCCTCTTCTCGTTGATGGTGGAGGGGTCGGAGAAGAACTTGTACGGGACTGGAGGGGGGGCGGAGAGAGGAGGAAAAGAGGGGGTGGGTTAGGACCCCTGGAGAGGAGGCTGCGCAAGCGGGGGAGGGCCATTTTGGGGGTCCTGGATCCGCTCAGTGGCACATCCCGCCTCTCTTCAGTTGTCAACCTAACATTCGCAACCCATCCTTAACACCCGAGGAACCCCGAGAGACTCGATCGTGACTATTGCAATGGATCATGGGTAATGAAACGTCTCGAGAAAAATAACCAAGCTCAGAGAGTCCCCAAATCCCAACCCTCACCTTGACCCTCACTCTCACCCTGAACCCTCCTCCTCCTCCTCCATCATCCCAAACTCCATCCCCTCCTAGCACTGAAGATGTTTCCTAACTGGGTCATGAAAAGAAAAGAACCAAACTCAGACAGCCCCAAGGACCCAACGTTTCAACCCTGAGCTACCGATATTCTCCTTGGCATCAGTGAAGGAAATGGAAGCCAGGGCAAGACGCCCATCCCTGAAGGTGCCCAGCGGAAAACGTTTCATGAACCAACTAGATAACCTCATCAGTGTTGAGTGATGAAACGTCCGCAAGAAAACCACCCAGCTCAGAGAGCACCAAGGACCCCACAATTCAACCTTGAGCTACAAAGATTCTCCTCCGCCGCCGGTACTTAGAGGTTGCTCCTGAGAAACAAAACATTACGGAAACCGTTTCCTGGGAACACGAGAACATCCACGAGCACCAAGGAATTGTGTCTCTTATGTCCAGTTGTGAAGCAGATGCTCAAATCGGGCCTTGGTAGGATACGAAGGGATGCCGCGTCCCCCTCCCTCCCCCAACCACCCAAAAAGCATCGTCGGAATCGCTTTTTGGGAAGGAGAAAATTCCTGCACAGTCACGATTCCTCAGAGTTCCGTTTGCGGGGTGCGGGACTCCAAGATTCCCTGCGGGGAAATGGGGCCGACCGACCCGCGCAGACAGAAGAACCGCAAAGACGGGAAGGGCCATTTCCTAACATTCATCAACGGAATAAGGAATTTTGCGCGTTTCTGTCCGGGAATGTTGCGCTGCGCTTCTCCGCGCGTGGGACGGCTCGGGGCGGCCCGGATTTAAACCCCCATCAGCTGGAATGGGTGAGGGATTTGTGTACCCCTTTCCCCCGTTCTAGATACGGTTTTAATTTAATTATCCATTTGGAATTGGTTATTTAAGAGACGGAGGGAAAGCAGGCAGACTGTCTCGTGTGAACGGCCCTCCGACTCAGCGCGGACTCTAGGAAGCTCAGTTTTTAGGGGAAAGGCCTGGTGGCCGCATTCGCACAACTACCGTACTAGCTTGGGAGGTGGTCCGGTGTGGATTAGGGGGGTTGTGAGAACCCATTTCACGGGATTAGCCGACATTGCGGCGTTTCTCTCTCTCCCAGTTTAGAACAAGAGACATAAAATGGGGAGTGGGCCAAAGAGCGGGTCAGAGACCTGCATCAATCCCGTGTTTCCGTTTGTCTGGAAATTAACGGGAATCTGTCGGTCCCGAAGCCGGTGTGGGCCTCGCGCGGGGCTCTGCGAGGCCCGGAGTTTGCAGCCGGGAAAACAACGAGCAAGGATGCATCCCCGTCTATCCGAGGGCGCCCCGTCCCCCCGCGCCGCTTCTGCCTTCATTCCTCCGACGTGGCCCATTTGAATTAATCCTGGAGCCGAAGCGAAGGAAGCCGCGCGACGTGGAACCGGACCCCGCGCGTGGTCGCTCCCGGCCCAGAGATCCTCCCGTGGGGCCGCAGAGAGAGCGTCCCCGCATCCCATCTCGCCCCGTTTCCCTTCCGAGCGAGGCGATTCCCCGCTTCCTTCCCGCGCGGCCAACTTGCTTCGGTTCCACGCGTGCACGCGGAGCGGGGAGGTGGGCGCTGGGCGCGCAAGGCGCGTTCGCGTTTGTGTGTGTTTTTCCCCGCGTGGGTTTTTGGGCGTTTAAGTGGCTAGGCCGGAGGGAAAAGACGAGGACGGGCGGTTCTAACGGAATAACCGCAAATAAATGTGAATAAAATCACTTCATGGAGAAATTCCGTGTTCGTACTCAAAGGAGGTTTTTCTCCTCCGACCTGCCCGGATAAACTTGTTGCCCGCCGCCCACTGTGGCGCTAAATCAAGTTAGCGAACCTATCGGGGCCTCTCCGCGCCCGGCTGAAGTCGCGCAAGGCGCGGATCCTTCCTGCTCTGCTGCGCTTCTCCCGGATCGCGGCGCCCTTCCCGGCCGTGGCTTCTCCCGGCTGGAGGTTCCCCCTTTTTTTTTGACTCTATCAACAGTTGACTCGGCCCACGCGCGGCTTCGAACGACGCCCGAAACCCTGAAACGCCTTCGCCGGTCAGTCGTGGGTTCCCGAGGCCGTGTGAACGCAACCGCCGAGACGCGACCCCGTATTTGAGTCCTGCTGCGCCCCAGTCGTCGAGGAGGGGTCTGGCTCAGAGTTGGCGGCACCGATCCGCCCGAAGGGATGCGATCCATTTGGGCTGCGCGACGCCCGGCTTTCCAGGCTGGAGCGGGTGGCGCTGACTCAGTTGCTGAACGCCTGGACGCCTCGACCAGCGCTGTACTACAACTCCTATCATTCCCCTCCTGAGCGGGGAGGGCATTCCTGGCTGAGGAAAAACTAGAGGGTGCCTTCCAGGGGTCTCTTTGCGGGAAGGGGAGAAACGGGGAGCCCTTCTCTCAGCCACGCCCGGGATCCAAGGCCCTGCGCTGGATCGGCACCCTCGGGGCAAGGTCAGGGCTCTTGCCCGGACGCGGGGGGAGGGCTGGTCGGGGACGGAGAAGGCGCCCTTCCGACGGGGTGTCGAACTGCCAAGACCAACAGCCCAAGAGTCTCAGATCCCTAGAAAAGGGGAGCTGAGCGCTGGGCAAATTCGCCTGGCCTTTGCGCATCGAAATGGTGACTGTTACTATTCCCGACCGTCGGAATTCATTCCCTCCCCGGAGGAAAACACGTTTCCTGGCTGGGAATGCGTGGGAACCGCCCCACGACCGAAAGCGTGGCTCAGCGCCGGACTGGAGCGACTCTTCCGACGGCTGCCCAGCTGCAGCCCCGAAGCCAAGACTGGACGGGGCAGGGGCTCAGTTACACGGGCTCTTTCAGGGGGGCTTTGCTCCCCCTCGGATTGCCAGAGTGCCAGGAAAGCTCCTTTTGGAGAGACCCCACCCTCTCTATATTCCTCCGCCAGCCGGCCGGTTCGTGGGTCAGTCGGGCGGGGGCTTTCGGTCCCCGCATAGCACTTGCTTGGAAGCAGAGACGTGTGTGTGTGGGGGGGTGTCTTTTGCCAATTCAGACCCTTCTCTTCCCGCACCCGGGACCCTTCCCTCTATCCCCGCGACCCTCCAGGACCCCCGAGCCTCGGTACCGCCAGGAGACGCAGGCGCAACGCCCTGGGCAGAAAGACCTGCCCCACGGGCTGCCCCCTCGGGGGGGGGCGTTCTCCCTTTCCCGGCCAGATGAGGCGGCCCAGCCTCCGCGGCCCTCTCCCCCGCGCCCATCATCCCCTCCCTTGCCCGGGCATCGCCGGCGGCGCCTACCTGCGGCGTAGGGCGAGGGTTGGTGGTCGCGCAGGGCGCCCAGGGCGCAGCTGGCGGAGGCGAGCGGCGGGCAGGCCGGGCTGGCGGCGAAGGAGCTGCGGATGGGGTTGTACTGGAAGGAGCCGGCCTGGCTGCAGGAGCTGAAGTCCGCGTACGCCGACGCCTCCATGGCTGCCATGCACGAGTCGTAGGAGTTCAGGTAGGAGTAATCCATGGCGCCGAGACCCCCGCTCCGGCTCTGCGCCCGCCCGCCCTCCAAGTGGCGGCGGAGCGACGGGGCGGGCGAGATATACTTGGCCGGCTGGGACCGGCGGCGGCGGCGGCGGCAGGAGGTTCGGCGGCCAAGCCCCCCCCCCGCCCCGCCGCGCCCCGCCCCCTCCCTTAACCCTTTCGGGGTCCCGCGCGCGCTCCTGCCTCTCAACCTGCCCCTCTTGGCTTTGGCGGGGGGGGGGTTTGCCGGAAAAAGAGGCTCAAAGGAGAACAACGGCGCTCCTCTCCGCGAAGGGTCTCTCTTCGGGTCTCCCCCCACCCAAGAAAAGCCGCCTCTTCCCCCTCCTCCGGGTTGCAGAAGAAGAGGGCCTACCTGGTCTGGCTGATGTGTGGAAGCGTCAGAGCCTATCAGTCCAGAGGTTTCCAGCCTTGGCAACTTGAAGACTGGTGGACTTGAACTAGGACTCCCCAGCCAGCCACGCACCAGGGGTCCCCAAACTTGGCAACTTTAAGACTGGTGGACTTCAACTCCCAGAATTCTCCAGCCATCATAGCATAGCTGGCTGGAGAATTCTGGGAGTTGAAATCCACCAGTCTTAAAGTTTGCCAAGTTTGGAGACTCTGCGTTAAACTTACAAACTGTGGCTGTTCGGCCTGCCTGGGCTGCGTTTGGGCATCAAGAGTCAAATGGGAGGGGGGGCAGCCAACTCCCCCCCCAGCTGAGAAATGAGGGGTGGGGAAATATTAGGAGGAAGAGAATGAACTTTCTCCCCTTCTCAGGTGTTGCTTATCGGTTGGACCTCCCAGTGTGGCTGAGGATTCCCCCCCAGGGCATTTTCTCAGGATAGCTCCATTGAGCCCCCCTGCAGCCTCATTCTGCCTTGCAGCCCCTCCAATGACCCCCAAAATGCTGGTTTAGGGACAATAAATCAATTTGCAGGGTGCAAATACAAGACACCCCCTCCCCTTCTCTCGTCTTTTCTGTTTACCAAGTGGGGGAGCCGTTAAGCCAACAGGATGGGTTGATGCGGCATGTCAGGATTGTCCCCACCCCAGTCCAGGTTAACCTTAACTCTTCCTTACTGGAAGTCGCTTGGATCTTTCACAGGCCTGGTTAACATCTTGTGTGAATGTTGCTGTACAGGTGGCTGGCCAGGTGTTGGGAGGAGCGCATCTCTGGGTCTCCGCCCGGCCTGGCTCCCCTCCCCTGTCCCTGGGAGAGGCAGGCCCTCCTGTCCGATCCCACCACCTCCTGCCTCCCCACAGCCGGACTGAACCCCGGGATTCTCTTGGGGGAAGGGGTGTTCACTTGGGGTGAATCCACAAGGAGGGGCCGGCCTCCCCCCTCTCCGTTGGTCATCCTGCCCCGTTGGTCACCCAGCATAACTGGCTGGAGAATTCTGGGAGTTGAAGTCCACAAGTCTTCAAGTGGCCAAGGTTGGAGACCTACAAGGTAAACATCAGCAAAAGGGAAGCGAATCTCCACCGGCTGCCTGGAAAGCCCCCCTCCACCCTCTAAAGTAGCTGGCAACACCCAGGATTCCTTGGCTAAGCCTGAGAGGATTCTGGGACTTGAAGTCCAGGGACTGGCAGAGGGACGTCCCTTTGTTGTGCTCTCTGCTTCCATCTTGCTTCTCTTTTGCGAGGTTGATGGAAGGAATCCTCAAATGAGAGTGGAGAACAACCCAGATCCTCCTGGCTCAGCCAATTGTCTAAAATGGTATAGTGTTTCCTGCCTGGGGGGGGGGGGGGGTTGGACTAGAAGACCTCCAAGGTCCCTTCCAACTCTGTCGTTCTATTCTATTCTATTCTATTCTATCCAGGTCTGAGGCTTCTCTGCCTCGCTCGATCTGTCTTCCTGCACCCCTCCCTCTATTCGGGGCACCTCGCCCCCCTCCCTCCCAACACCCATCTTGGTTTCTGTCAAAGAGGCACCTGCATTTCAGGCCTCCTTTTTCAGGCTTTTTTCCGAGCATCTCTTCCCAGCAGACTTTTCTCCGTTGTCCTGTGGACCTCCCTGGAGGGTCCTTCGGAGTCAGCTGTCCCCCTGGCCTGGCTGTGGGGAGACGAGATGGGACTTTCTATCCCTTCCAGACTTCCTGGCAGAGTTGGGACTGAGCTCGAGTCCAGAAAATATCTCAAATAAGAGTTTGAGAGGATCCCGTTGGTTTTATCTTCCGAGTTTTGGGGCTCTTGCTGGAGCCCATCCGCTCGGCGACTTTCTCTCTCGCCGAGTGTGTGCGCTTTGGGCTGTTCTGGGTGTGGTATTTCAAACCTCCGGCCCCGGTGAGCGACCCAGATCGGATCCTGCAACATTATCCTGGCACAGGTAGATTCGCCTTCAGTTGAAAGGTGTGAGAAACTCTCCCAAGGATGCGGGGAAGAGCAACAAAGAGGATTAGGGGACCGGAGGCTAAAACGTGCGAAGAACGTGGGTAGGTCTAGCTGAATGAAAAGAAAGAACAGGGGTGGCAATGAAGGCAGTCTTCCAGGATCTCTGGGGCTGCCCCAAAGAAGAAGGGGATCAAATTATTCTCCAAATGAAGGCAGGACAAGAAGCAACGGAAGGGAACTCATCAAGGAGAGAAGCAACCTAGGAGAAACTTCCCGACAGTGGGAACAATTAACCATCGGAACGATTTGCCCCCAGAAGTTGCGGGGGTTTCATCCCTGGCGGTTTTTGAGAGGAGGCTGGACACAGACCCTTGTCTGGGGGTTGGACTAGAAGACCTCCAAGGTCCCTCCCAACTCTGGTATTCTGTTACTCGGTAAACGACAGAAAGGACAGCAGTCACCTCTCTCTTGCACACCAATGTTGTTGCCCGGTGTACCCCCTTGCACAATAAATCACTGGTGCACTCCCCCCAAAACGTTGGCGATTGCAGAGTTGCCACCCCATCTCTTTGAGTTAAATGCCTTCCCTTCTATCATGCCGAGGGACGGGGAGTTTTCTGTGGGTGGATTTGATGGGGAGACAATTCCCCTCCCGTGGAGCCTGCCTGCCTTCCTAAACGGCTGGCTGGGGATGATGGATGTGGCGGTCCATCCTTCTGAAGACTCTCCTTCGAGGGAAGACTCTTCCAGGGTCTTTCCGTTTTGAAAATCATAATTCAAAATATTAACAATGCAGCCGCCCCTCCCCGTCTTTTCCAGATGGGCACTGGTTGCCTCTGCCCTTTGTTTATGCAGCCCGCCCACCCCCATTAGGGTAAAAGCCCCCCCCCCATACTAATGCATTTGAAAGCCCGGGCCCCTTCGCCCGACCCCCCTCCCCTCGCTTGCTTTCCAGGGGCGCAAAGCAGGAGGATTAAGGGCATTTTCAAGACAAACACTTTCGCTAAAGGAGATTTCAAAGTCTAAATCAGCTTCGAAGCCTTTGTCCGTCCTTGCGGGGGCGGGGGCGGGGGCGGGCGAGTTTTCCATAGGAGCCTCTGGGAGAATATTGGGGGGAACGGAGAAGGGGAGGTTGGCGATTGGCAGGGCAAAGCGTTGGCATCTTCCGCGATTTTCCAAACGGGCCAGGAAATCCGAGACCCGAAGCGGGAGCAGCGCTGCAAAAAAAAAAAAAAACAATAACCGGAGGAGACGCCAAAACCTTGCTGGGAAACCGGCGAGCATCTGTTGCACGGGGGAGGCCGGTGTGCACGCCGGCTGGGGGGTAATTTCTCCCACCACCCACCACGAGACAAGCTGGGCGAAAAGCCTCGCCCAAGCCTGACTCGGAGTCGTGGGAAATTGGCCCACGCGCGCGTGCACACCGGCCTTCCCCGTGCAACGCAAGCTTTATGTCCCTGGAGGGCAGGTGGAGGGGTTGGCACAGGATCGTGGCCGTTTCGGTCTTCGTTTATTCAATTCCTGCGCCGCCCACCGCGCTCTCAGGCCGCTCCGAGGGGCTCGCAACGTGGTTTCCAGCAGCCAAAGGAGACCCCCCCCCCGACTGTTTTTTTCCTGACTTCGGGCCGCGTTTGGTCTCGCGGTTTGCTTGAAATCAAGTTTGGGGCGAGGAGGCTGTAGTTTCCCCATTGTGTGTGTGTGTGTGTTTGTGTGTGTGTAAGGGGGGGGTGGGGAAGGGAAGAGAAGGGGCCCCTCGGAAAAATTTGCAAGCCCACCTCCGACCGAGTCCCCACCTTGTGAATCAAAGGATTCGCCAGGTTCGTGAAGGGATGCTCCTTTAAAAAAAAACATTTATTTTATTTTATTAATTTATTTGGAAATTTATATTGCCGCCTATTCGCACATGGCGACTCAAAATCATGTTGGATTATATGTGGAGAAGCTTAATGAAGGGAGAGATTTCTTTTTCTGAAGAAGTTTAAAGGAAGAATTTAAAGCCTTTTTTAATTTGAGGGTCTCCGCTTTGTACAACTTTGCCTACTACAGAATCTTCAAAAGGAAGGAAAGATTGTCCCCTCCCGCCTTTGCCCCCTGCCTGTTTTTGATATCAACATTTCCCTCACCTAACCTCTCTTTTCATCATTATCTCTCTCTCTCTCTTCCTCTCCTCTCCCTCCTTCTCTCTCTGTATCCCTATATCATCTTTCTCTGATATCTATCGATCTATCGATCTATCGATCTATCGATCTATCGATCTATCATCTCTATCATCTAACTATCTATCATTATCTCTATCAATCATCCATCATTATCAATCAATCAATCTATCTAATCTATCATCTCTGTCATCTATCTACCATCAACCAACCAACCAACCAACCAATCTATCTTCCATCCATCCATCCATCCATCATCCATCTATCCTCCCTCCCTCTCTCATCTACCTATCATACACGCTGGGGAATTCTGGGAGTTGAAGTCCACAAGTTGCCAAGGTTGGACATTCCTGCTTTAGACTTTGGCTTATATTTAAAGGGCAGGATTTGATCTCATGTGTCCTGCCTGCACAGCGCCCCAAAATTTCAATTTATTATAGAGGCCACAATCTCGATCCCTTGGCTGCCCTCATCGGTCTAAAGTGGCAGGTCAGTTGTGACCATGCTGGGCAAAGGTGGTTTTATCTGGACACTTGACCAGTTCAGCCCAGACTGTGGGAAGCCACAGGTGGCCAAGTGAGATGCCAAGGACCTTCTGAGGGCAAAACCTGCACATGGCTGTGAGCCAACATCCAATCCACCTTCCTGGAATGGTCCACCGCCAGTTGAGGTCTCTCAGCCTTTCCTTGCTGTGCAGTTATCCATTTATTGGTTCATTATTCATTTATTAGGTTTGTTTGCCACAAGGTGACTCTGGGTGGCTTTACAACTTTGAAATTAATATTTACATAAACACACAGTGTGTTTGTGTGTGTAGTCATTTTCGAAGTTCTGAAGCAGGAGTCCCCAACCTGGGCCTCTTTAAGACTGGTGGACTTCACCCCCCAGAATTCCCCAGCCAGCCATGAATGATAGAGTTGGAAGAGACCAGAAGGGTCATCTAAGTCAGAGGTCTCCAAACTTGGCCACTTTTAAGATTGGCAGACTTCTGGCTGAAGAATTTTGGGAATTGAAGTCCACCAGTCTTAAAGTGGCCAAGTTTGGAGACCTCTTATTATAAAGCCACCCAGAGTCATATGTGTGCATGTGTGTGTAATCACATTAAAATTATATTACAGGTTGTCCTCAGTTAACAACTGATCATTTAGTGACCAAAGTTACAACAGCCCTGAAAAAAAATCGACATAACCATTTTTCACATTCATGACCACTGCAGCCTCCCCTGAGGTCATGTGACCAAAATTTGGACACTTTACCAACTGACTCATAGTTACGACGGTCTGCAGTGTCCCAAGGGGGGGAGCCACGTGATCCTTTTGCAACCTTCTGAGCAGCAGAGGCCATGGGGGGGGAATCCAGATTTGCTTTAACGACTGTGTAACTGACTTAACAAGCACAGTGATTCATTTAACAACGGTGGCAAAGGAAGGTCATAAAACAGGGCAAAACTCCCTTCAACAATTGTCTTGCTCAGCCACGGAAATGTTAGGGTCATAAGTCGAGGCTTGCCTGTACATTACATTATATTACATTTGCAAGCACGGTGGGGGGCTAATGGGCCTTGGTGTCCCCAAAGGGAAGGGCAGCCCCCTCTGGGGAGGGTCTGGGCTTCTTAGTCAAGCACCCACCCCACCCCCATGGCTGTCCCTGGACTAAGGATCTTTGGGGCTGACTGGTCGGCAGAGGGAGGCCCTTCCCCTTGGCAGAGGGAGCTCAGCAGGATGCCGAGACCCCCTCTCCAACCCATCCCGCCGAAGCCTCCTCCCCCCCTTCTCCCCACAGCTGGAGGGGAGACCGGGCTGGGGAGGGAGGGAGGGGGGGAGACGGACAGGTTGCTAAACCAGCTAATTAGATCAAGGCGCCTGGTGCAAGAGAGTCCCAACTGTCAGCCTGCCGGAGTTGTGAAAAAGTTAATTGAATTAAGTTTTCCCTCTAAACTAATTAGGCAGGAGGCTGCCATGCGAAGGGAGGAGGAGGAGGAGGAGGAAGAGAGGCGCGCTTCCCCGCTTGCCCCGAAGCCCGGGGTAGGGGGGGGGCAGAATTGGGCACTTCGGGAGTGGGGGGGATCTGACAAAGAGAAGAGGGGGGAGGCCCGAAACGCAGCACCTGCTCTGCAAACTGAAAGAAAGTCGCAGGTTGAGTTTGCGGCCAGGCAAGAGCCACGAGCGGGTGGGGGGCGGCGGTGGGTGGAGGACGACGGGGAGGGGGGGAGGGGGCGCTTTATTTTGGTCCTCTCCCCCCCCCCCCCCCCNNGGGGGGGGGGGGGGGGGGGCCCTTTTTTTTGGTCCCCCCCCCCCCCCCCCCGCCACAAGTTAGCTCATCTTTCTCTGCTGGAGCGCCACGTGGAGAAGCCGCGCGCGCGGGGGACGGGGGTAGGTGGGAAAATGTTCTGCTTTGGAGCGCGGAGGGTCTTCATTTCGGGCCGGGGGTCTCTTTAGGGAAGAATATTTTTTTTCCTTGCCCCCATAAGAAATGAGGGCCTTGGGAAAGAACGGAGGTTGGGGGAAGAGCCCGACTGTGAGCCGCCCAGAATTGAGTGACATCGGGATAGGAGTGTGTGTGTGCGTGAATAAATTTAATAAATAGATAATAATCGATACTAAGTACAGGTAGTCCTTGAGTCACAACAATTCATTTAGTGACGGTGTGAAGTTACAACGGCGCTGGAAAAAGTCACTTATGACCGATTTTCACACTTACGACCGTTGTAGCATCCCCAGGGTCACAGGAGCAAAATTCAGAGGCTTGGCAATTGGCTCGTACTTACAACGGTTGTCGTGTCCCTGGTTCACATAATCCCCTTTTGCGACCTTCTGGCAAGCAAAGTCAAGGTGAAAGCCAGGTTCACTTAACAACTGGGTTATGAATTTAACGACTGCAGTGGTTCACTCAATAATTGTGGCCAGAAAGGTCGTAAAATGGGGGAGAAACTCACTTACCAACCGTCCTGCTTAAGAATGGAAATTTAGGACACAATTGTGGTTGTAAGTCAAGGACAGCCTGCGCATGCAGGCAGGGGCTGGGGGGCTTCGCTCAGAGGCAGGTGGGGGCAGGCGGGTTTCTGCCAGGTGTGTTCCAAAAAACCCAAATAGTACCACGGAAGCCTGGAGGGTTTCGTGGTGTTGCCTGTGGTGGCTGCCCTGGGCTGCTCCATACCCTATGGAGGTGGGGGGAATTTGGACAGGCAAAGGCCCCTCACCACATTTTGGGCTGGAGCCTGAAAGCAGAGGGGTCCTCATCACACAAGGGGAGAGGGACTGGGGGGCCCATTGAGACATTCCCGGTTTTTATGGGGCACCCCTCGGCTTTCCACCTGCCACCATCCAGCAAAGACACACTATTCTCCAAAGCCCCAGAAGGCAGGACAAGAAACAAGGGATGGAAACTAAATGAGGAGAGAAGCAACCTGGAACTGAGAAGGAATTTCCTGACAGTGAGAACAATTAACCAGTGGAACAACTTGCCAGCAGAAGCTGTGGGTGCTCCATCACTGGAGGCGTTCAGGTAGAGATTGGTTCTCCGTTTGTCTGAAGTGGTAGAGGGGGCTGGACAAGAAGACCTCCAAGGTCCCTTCCCACTTTGTATTCTCTTCTGGGCAGAGTTTGGCAAAGGCTGGGGAAACAGCCTTGGCCTCTTCGGAGCCCACGGACAGCCAGGCGGGTGTCCCAGTCAAGGTTCTGCCTTCAGACTTGGGGGGACCCACTGCCAGCCATAGAAATCCCCCGGGGCTTGGAGGAACAATTCAAGGCAGTTGCAAGAAAATTAATAATAATTTAAACTCCTCTGCCACCCAAGGACCCCACGGCCTCACAACAATCCAAGACATTGCAATAAATATGGTAGAATGTAAGAACTAAAGCAGGGGTCTCCAACCTTGGCCACTTGAAGCCTGGTGGACTTCAACTCCCAGAATTCCCCAGCCAGCTTTGCTG
The DNA here is from genome assembly GCA_004320025.1 of Laticauda laticaudata. Lineage (NCBI taxonomy): Eukaryota > Metazoa > Chordata > Lepidosauria > Squamata > Elapidae > Laticauda > Laticauda laticaudata. Next base: position 15,312 of record BHFT01028456.1, read on the forward strand.
GCTGGGGAATTNTGAAGCCTGGTGGACTTCAACTCCCAGAATTCCCCAGCCAGCTTTGCTGGCTGGGGAATTCTGGGAGTTGAAGTCCAATCCACTAGGCTTCAAGTAGCCAAGGTTGGAGACCCCTGAACTAAAGGGCCTTAGAGATGCCTTAGCAGAAAGAGGATGAGATTTTTCCCGTGCTGGGTCAGGATGGAGACCCATCACTCTGGGCCAGAAGTGTCGCTCATCAGATTGGGGGGGGGTTTTACTAATGTCAGGATTCCAGGAGTTACCCCCAATTAAATCATGAGTCTCGAGCCAAACTTCTAAAAGGATTTATTGAGAGTTAACATGTCTGGCACTGTCTGGGTGTAGCTGACTCTGAGGCGCATCATTCATTGTCCCCCTTGACCCTGGTTTCCCCCCCTGCAACCCCTGAGTGTATCGTAATTCATATCCTCCAATGGGACACATCCACAGCCCAGAGTCATTCATCAGGCTCTCCAGTTAGAATTTTGCGGGGCAGAAGCTTCGGTCGCCTAGTTACTACCTTTGAAAAACTATGTCCACCAATCTTAAAGTGGTCAAGTTTGGGGACCCCCGCCCAAGGAGTCTCCTCATCAGGCCACTTTAAGACTGGTGGACTTCAACTCCCAGAACTCCTCCGCCAGCCCTGGTGTTCATGCTGCCTGGGGAATTCTGGCAGTTGAAGCCCACCAGTCTTAAAGTGGTCAAGCTTGGAAGACCCTTGCCCAGGCCTAGAAAAGCTGATGCTTGAGGAACATCAATGAGCTTCTTCAACCAGATGTTCGGGACAACGAATAGCCGAAAAGCCACAGTATCAAAGACTTTTGGTGCTCCCCAAAAGTCTCGGAGGTGATGATGGCGGCCACACCACCTTTAAGGGTTTGGAAAGGGGGGCTCTTCAGCCCCTCCCAGGAGCCACAGCAGGACCAGGTCTTTGCACTGTAGGGCAAGAAGGGTAGCTCAAGTCAAGTCTCCCTTGGCCGTTCTCCGGTGGCCTTTGGCCTCCCATCTTGGGAGAAGACACGGGAGCCCCACGGTTCCAGCGGGGCCTCCCCCCTCCCCCCCCATCCCCTGCCCCCTTGGTAGCCGTTGTTTGTTCAGCCAGCAGCTGAAGCGGGCCTGCCGTGGGGCTGCCAACCCCTCTGCTCAGCCGCCCCTTCTGCTTTTGGGAACCTGCTTGGCCCTAATTGAATTACCATCCGACATGGGGCTGAAGGCTGCTGGTAATTGAATTTCGGCGTCACAGGCTGCTGTTTTCTCCTCCTGCACCAGCCTCGGCCTGGTTTTTATTGTTTCTTGCTTCGGCTGCGCGCTGGCACATTTATTTGATCTGTCAAAAGGCAGCCCGTCACCCTCGCCGACGTTCTGAAAGAAGCCTGCCGCTGTGGCCTGCCTGTTTGCCGATGCCACGTAGACACCGCCACGGAAAAGCCATCAAACAGGTGGGTGAGCGGTCTCTGTGGCCGCTGCCTTACTGCTGGTGGAAGGTGGTATTTTTATTTAAACAAGATAAACAAATAATCAGAGTTGGAAGGAACCCTGGAGGTCTTCTATCCCAACCCCCTGCCTAGGCAGGAAACCCTACACCAAAGGGTTGTCCAAAACTTCCAGTGTTGGAGCATCCACGACTTCTGGAGGCAAGTTGTTCCACTGATTGATTCTTCTAAAGGTCAAGAAATTTCTCCTTAGTTCTGCAAGAAGATGCCTTCAGAAGTTGTGGGAGCTTTAGCCCTAGAAGGTCATCTAGTCTAAACCCCCCCCCCCCAAGCAGGAGACCCTGCACCATTTCTGACCGAGGGCAGCCCAGTCTCTTCTTGGAAGCCTCCAGGGATGAAGAAGCTCCCACAACTTCCGAAGGCCACTTCCGTCTCCATCAGTTGATGGTTCTCCCTGTCAGGAATTTTCTCCTCCTCATTTCCAGGTTGAATCTCTTCTTGTTCAGTTTATTAAGACGACTTACACAGCCCCCCAACTCACTCTCGGTGACTGTGCAAGGATAAAACTCCCAATACGAACCCCAATAAACCTTCCCCTTTCCCTGGGGACAACGATTAAACCAAGTTCCAGTGGAGGATCAATCCAGGATGCAGCCGTCAACAGGATTAAGTATCTGGGGATGCAGATCACTCACAATCTGGTCTCTCCACACGTCGTCGGCCTTAGTGAAGTGTGCAAACCAGCGCCCGCATTTCCTGCGTTGGTGAGGAGAGCACCTCCTTCTCCTCCTGTCCTGGCCGCTTTCTACAGAGGCACGATGGAGAGCGTTTTAACAATCGGCATCCCTGTCTGGCTTGGTGGCCGCAATGCCTCAGATAGAAAGTCCCTACAGAGAGTGGTGAGGACAGCGGAGAAGATTATAGGAAGCTCACTTCCCGTCATTCAGGATGCTGCTTATAAGCCCTATGTGCCTAGAGCTCGAAGCATTGTTAGACACCCCCCCACACACTTCATGGTCGGTTTCTACTGCTCCCCTCTCGGAGGGGGTTTCAAAGTATTTCTAGCAGGACCCCCAGATTCTGTAACAGATTCATTCCCTCGGCCAGTGGTTGCCAACAGTGGGCCAGGGACCACTGGTGGTCCATGAGAACATTTTGGTGGTCTGCAGAGAAATGTCCCCCCCCCAAGCAATTAATCCAGGCTCCGTGGGAACACAAGCCTGTGCCACCCATATGGCCCATTGCGTAGCTTGCATGATGAATAACACAAAGTAGTGAGGGGAGGGGGGAAAGGGTGGAGGAGGGGGAAACTTGCCCCACTTGCCCCACACACCTGTCCTGGCTATCGGGCTGCTTCTCTCTGCTTCTTCCTTCTTCTGCTTTTGGCTGCACACAAGGAAAGCACCAAAGGTCTTTCTTTCTCTCCCCCAAACTCCACCAGAAATGAGTCTTTGGGACCCTGCAAGGCCTCCTGCTCCAAGAGGCTGTGGGGCAAAGTCTCATTTCTGGCGGAGTTTGGGGGAGAGGAAGAGACTTCTGCTGTTTTCCTTGCATGAAACCAAAAGTCTCTCTCCTCTCTCTCTCTCCCCAAGAACGGAGTTGGAGATGGTATCCTGCGATCCCACAGAACGACCAATCAGTAGGAAAACAGGGCAGGGGACTTCCCTGCAGACTTTTTGGGGGATTTTCCCAGGGTCTCTGGTCCGTGGGCTTTAAAAAGATGAGTTTGGTGGTCCCTGAGGTCCAAAAGGATGGCAACCCCTGCCCTAGGCCATCCATCTGGCAAACTTGGATTAGTTTTTCTCACCATGTACGTGTATACATCTGAACTAGACTCTGTTGTTTCTCCATGCCATATATCTGGCTATATGCACAATGCTGTATTTATTTATTTATACTTGTCATCTTTATGTCGTGTGCATTGGAGGTGGTGACCCTGAGAGCTGCGTACAACGAAATTTCATGTTCATGTATGCCCATTAGTGTGCATTCAAAGTGACAATAAAGTCGGGGTAAGTCACTTGAGGGGCTTTCCTTGGGGTCATCAGGCTGCTGCACAACCAGGTCTTTGGGGTCTTTCAGGAGGGTCAAGGTGGGGGCCGATCTTATCTCCACAGGGATGATGTTCCACAGGGTGGAAGCCACCACGGAGAAGTCTTTTCTTCTTAGTCCCACCAGATGGACCCCATAAAGAGGGGGGACCCCCAACATCCTCTGCCTCCCTGTTCTGCTGGCTGGAGAATTCTGGGAGTTGAAGTCCACAAGTCTTAAAGTTGCCAAGTTTGGCTAATTTACACCATTCCTGACAAAAGGCAGTCCAGCCTCTTCTTGAAAGCCTCCAGGGATGAAGCTCCCCCAACTTCTGGAGGCAACTTCTGTTCCATGGATGGTTCTGTCAGGAAATTCCTCCTTACTTCCAGGTTGAAAAATCTCTCCTTGGTCAGTTTCCATCCATTCTTCCTTGTCTGGCCTTCAAACGTGCTTTGGAGAGTAGCTTGACCCCCTTCCTCCTCCTCTCTGGGGCAGCCCCTCCCTCGAACCTTGGAAGATGCTCTCCTGTCTTCCTTGGCCCTTCTCTTTCTAAAAGAATTAAGCCAGGATGGCCTCTTCCTCAGCAATGCGGGCTTGATTTGAGCTCAGGGCTGTTTTGCAAGTTGGAGGTGGGGATGAATCTATCAAGCAGAATGACTTTCAGCCCAGGGCCCGGTTTGCCCCAGGCTGCCTCCTCCGGAGAGATGTTTATGCTGCCTCTTGACGCTGGCCAGGTCTTGGATGTCTCCCTCTAATGGAAATACAGCTGGCTCAAGGGCAGCCTGGATGCCAGACGGGCTGGGGTGGGGTGGGGGTTTCTCCTGCGCACGTGCCCACCCTCCCTGGCAAGTGAAAGGCCCTGTGCCTGCTCCAGAGGAGACCAATGGAACAGAAGTTGCCCTCGGAAGTTGTGGCTGCTGCATCCCTGGAGGCTTCCAAGAAGAGACTGGACTGCCATTTGTCAGAAATGGTGTAGGGTCTCCTGCTTGGGCGGGGGGTTGGACTAGATGACCTACTAGGTCCCTTCCAGCTCTATCCTGACAGACTCAACCAAGAAATAAGGAGGAATTTTCCGACAGAAGTTGAGGAAACATGGTTTAGTTGGACTGATGATAGATATGTAAGAATAGAAAATGTAAATAATGTATATGACAGATAAGAGGGCATGAAAGTATTGTGTACTCTAAGTTTTGATAGGACACATTAATGTACATATCACGTCACAGCACTGTTGGTATTACGTATCAGTGGAAAACTCAATAAAGCATTATAAACAAAAGAAGTTGCCTTCAGAGGTTGTGGGAGCCTCATCCCTGGAGGCTTTCAGGAGGAGACTGGACTTCCCTCTGTCAGAAATGGTGGAGGGTCTCCCGCTTGGGTGGGGGTGTGGACTAGATGACCTCCAAGGTCCCTCCCAACTCTGGTTATGTTATCCGACTTTTAAAAGGCAACAGACTTGTTTGAACTTTGGTGCTGGAGGCGGCGGCTCTTGTGCACCTCTTGGACAGTTAAGATGACCGACGACCATGTACAGGTAGTCCTCGAATTACGACAGTTCACTTAGTGACCGTACAAAGTTACAACAACAGCACTGAAAAAAAGGGATGGATCCTAAGTTTTTCACTTACGACCCTTGGAGCAGCCCCCCCTCCCCCATGGTCATGAGATCCAAATGGTGGCACTTAGCAACTGACTTGTACTTATGACAGTCACGGTGTGCCGGAGGTCTTTTGCAACTATCTTGACAAGCAGAGTCAGAGGGAGAAGCCAGATTCACTTAACGACCATGGGTGTGACACACTTAATTGCACTGATTCACTTAACAATGGTGGGTGGCCAGAAAGGCTGTAAAATGGGGCAAAGCTCGCTTAACAAATACCTTGCTTAGCAACAGAAATGCTGGGCTCAATTGTGGTCGTTTTAAGTGGAGGACTTAAAACCGGAATGCATAACATCAGACGTGTCACTAAAAAGCAAAATGATACTGTAAGTGACCGGTTATGACCATTTTTCCACACTTACGACCTTTGCAGCACTCCACTTCCCCCGATGGTTGCATGTCCCAAATCCAGATGCTTGGCAGCTGACTCGTATTTATGGCGGTTGCAATGTCCTGGGGTGTTATGTGATCCCCTTTTTCGACCATCTGACCAGCAAGGTGATTGGGGAAGCCAGGCCCGCTTAACAACCATGTCACTAGCTTAACAACTGCAGGGATTCGCTTCACAACGGTGGCCAGAAACGGGACAAAATTGTTGTGGTTCGCCGACAACATTGCGGATGGCTGAGGACCCAGCTGAGGACTTGCGTGGGACGCCAGGACAGGGCCCGGGCCATCAGGGAGTGGAGTGCAGCCTTCGGAGCTTGTGGGCAGGGTTGCCAGATCGCAGCTTGGCTCTGCGGCCAAACTCAAGTCAAAATACGGCCAAATTATTTTATGCAATATAACATGAGGATATATTGGTTTTGGTTTTTGTAACTGTTTTTAAATAATCAAATCATAAAAAATAGTCTTTATTCGACAACGTGACATGGGCATTTCTGCGTTTCTTTACTCACATCCAGGCTAGGCAGCTCACTTCAAATCACCGCTTGGAAAGCTCAGGGCCAAATGCAGCGATCCTGAGGAGGGGGCAGCTCGGGCATGAGGGTTTTTAGGGGGATTCCCCCCCCCATTGAAAAAATGTAATCACTAAACCAATGAAACGACACGGTGGGATTCGAACCCACGACTGGAGCCTTACTCCAGCGCCTTAGACCGCTCTCGGCCACGAGACCTTCCCGTTACTTTGACTGTCTAATATTTCCCTCCAAAGCAAACCGAAGTCTTTCCCAAGACAATTCTGAGGGGCTGAAGCGAAGCCGCGGGAGCTTCCCTTCTTTTCGGGGGGGGGGGGGGGGNGCCTTCGGGGGTTCAGCGGGGCTTTTCGGCTTCTTGGCCGCCACTCAAGCAGGGTTTTTGACAGCTTTCTTCGCCCCGGCGGCACCTGCAGCCCTTTTCGCCTTCTTGGCTCCCGCCGACTGCTGCTTGCGGGCCGCCTTGTCCTTTGCGTCGGCCCGCTTCTTGTTGAGCTTGAAGGAGCCCGAGGCGCCCGTGCCCTTGATCTGTAGCAGCGTCCCCTTGGTCACCAGGCTCCTAACTTGAGGCGGCTGCTATTCTTCCCCACGTCGTCACCCGAGGCCGCCAGGGACTTCTTCAGCGCGGCCAAGGAGAATATATTGTATTGAAAACCGGTATTCGGCCAAAATTCCGATTTCACGGCCAAGCAACTTTCATATGGCCAAATATATTTGGCCGGAGACATGATTTTTTTCACGGCCAAACAGATTTCTATACGGCCAAATTTCTTGAATTTGGCCGGAAAAACGGCCAGATGGCAACTCTGCTTGTGGGGACTGGCAGCAGTGAGGAAGAGGACCCCGAGGAGCCTGGGCCCAGTGCACATGCGCGCAGGGCTGCTCGAAGGAAAGAGCAGCTGCAGTAGCACGGGCGACTCGGGAGTCAGGCTGCAAGGTAATGGCCCCTCCCTTAAGAGATAAAAGCCAGCTGAGAAACCGGAGTCCTTTGCAGGAAGCAAATAAGTTTTTGCACTCAAGCCTTGTGGACGTTCGGAGTAGCTTGGTTGGTGTTTGGAGACTCTTTGTGTTTGAACTATTTCTTAGCAGCTTTATCCAGTGTTCTTGGCAGCCTTGCACCACCTTGGCAAGGCTCCTTCTTATCAGAGACCATGAGTTCGAAACAGCCTTTTAACCGGGAAGGAACGGAATTCCTAAAGAATCATGAAAAGGTTTTGCTGTTACTTCTGTTATGTGTTTGTTTCCTTGGAACAAGGTTTGGGTCAAAACAAAAATTCACCAAAGCATCTCGCTTAGCCCCATAAATTTTGGGCTGAATTGTGGCCATAAGTTGAGGACTACCTGTAAAGTGTCTCCAGCTTGAGCAGGGAGTTGGACTAGAACATCTAGTCAAGCTATTTTCCAAAGCCCCCCGAAGAGGCAGGAGAAGAAGCAACGGATGGAAACCAACCAAGGAGAGAAGCAACCTGGAATGAAGGAGGAATTTCCTAACAGTGAGAATGGCTGGAACAATGACAGATAATATCACAACAGATGATGGGGGGTACAGCTCGCCCTCAGAAGTTGTGGGTGTTCGTTCTATCAGGGGAGCTTTTCAAGTAGAGACTGGACAACCGTTTGTCCGGGATGGAGTAAGGTCTCCCATTCGAGGAGGGGGTTGGACTAGAAGACCCCCAAGGTCCCTTCCGACCCTACGAGTCGATCATTCGTTGGATGCGTTCTTTACTGATCACATTTTCAGCTGGTCCATGCTTGATGTTATCCAGCTGTAAGATGCCCAGAAGGACCAGGGGGACCTGAGAGCCTCTCCCAATACTTGAGGGGCTGCCACCAAGGAGAGGGGCTCAGCTTATGGACCAAAGCCCCTGAAGAGTCAGGACAAGAAGCAACAGATGGAAACTCTTCAGGGAGAGAAGCAACCTGGAACTAAGGAGAAACTGCGAGGACAGTTAACCAGTGGAACGGCTTGTCTTCAGGGTTGGACTAGATGACCTACACGATCCATTCCCACTCTTGTTTATCTGTTAAATAAGTGGAACTGCTTGCGACCAGAAGTTGTGGCTGCTCCATCCCTGGAGGCTTTTAAGAAGAGACTGGACAGCCACTTGTCCGGAATGGTTCAGGGCTTCTTGCTTTGAGCAGTGGGCTGGACTAGAAGACCTTCAAGGTCCCTTCTAACTTTGTTACTCTGTTATGCTCTTATCCTTCCTTCCTTCATCTTCTCCTCTCCTTTCTTCTTTTCTCCTTCCTCCCTCCCTCCTATACTTCCTTCCTTCTGTCTCTTCTCCTTCCTTCTTTCCTTCCTCCTTCCTCTATTTCATGCCTTCCTTCCATATCTCCTTCCTTCCTTCCTTCCATATCTCCTTCCTTCCTTCCTTCCTTCCCCCCACCTTCTCTACTTCTATCCTCCCTTCCCTTCCTTTTCCATCACTGGAGGCTTTTAAGAGACTGGACAGCAACTTGTCTGGAATGCTATAGGGTCTCCTGCTGGAACAGGGGGGTGGACTAGAAGACCCCAAAGGTCCCTTCTATCTCTGTGCTTTGGTTAAAGATTCTATCCATCTGAGTACGACCAACTCCCCAGCTCACCTTTCTCCACCAAGTTTGTTGAAGGCACAGGCCAAGGCCACCACCTGGGAGGTGGCTCTGCTGACCACAGGGACACACATCATGGAGGTCACCTCAAAGCCCAACATGGTGTTCAGTTGCTTGTGCTCCTCCTGGAACGAAAGAAAGACAATGTGGGTGTGAATCAACCTGTTCTGACCAAGGCTTCCTGAGACAGCAACAAACACACGCTTAGTCCCAAAAATCCTCTTTTTATTTCAACGGCTGTGAATTATAGTCATAATCACAGCCCATAATGAGTCCCAAACAGTTTGTGAACAGTCCCACAGGACCTTCAGGATCAGGCTGATAAGCACCCACCTTTATCTCCCTTGAAATGCTGCCAACAATTAAATTGCCAATTAGCTGTACAAGGCCAAGCTGGTCAACATGGAGCTTCAGAGTTTAAACCGACCAGAACAAACAAAAGTTGCTTCCTGCAAAGGCTCATGTCCCTTTGCTCCTCCTTTATTCTCATCGGAGGGGCCTATCATCTTCCAGCCTTCCTCCTGAGTCACCCCTTTTGTCTTAACTGTTCTTGCATTCTGGCAGCTCTGCGCATGCATGTACTGGGAACAGGCTCCCGCTGTTCCTCTTCCTCGCTGCTGTCAGATTCCGGAGGCCCTGGAGTCAGCACCTAACTCCCAGATGGCCCTGGCCCCATCTCTATGTCAGATGCAGATCCCTCGTCCGAGCCCTCCCCAGACTCCAGAATTGGCCCATGTTCCTCCCCACTCTCCGATTCTGCTGCCATCTCCACTGGCCACTGGCAGACCACAACACAACCAGCTGTGGCTTCTCCTTTTCATCAGATGCCCCATGATGAGACCCTCGTTCATGAATGGGTGCAAAACAACCAGAGAATCCATAGTTCTTTCCCCAATGAATGACTTGAATTAAAAGGCACAAGCCTTCCTGATGGACATCGCATGATAAGTTGCAGGCAGTCCTCGACTTATGAACAAAATTTCTGTGGTCAGCAGGACAGCTTTGTCCCATTTTATGACCTTTCTTAACATAGTTGTTAAGCGAATCGCTGCAATTGCTAAACTAGTAACAAGGTCGATAAATGAATCTGGCTTCCACATGGACTTGGCTGGTGAGAAGATCACAAAAAGGGATCACGTAACCATGTGATGCTGTAACCGTCATAAATATGAGTCAGAATAACAGAACATTCTCTCACTCTCTCTGTCTCTCTAAATCTATCACTCTAATCTATCTATCAGCTATATCTATCTATCTATATCTAATCTATCTATATCTTCTATCTATTTCTTACATTTCTATCTATCTATCATCTATCTATCTATCTATCTATCTATCTACTATCTATCTATCTATCTATCTACTCTATCTATCTATCCAGCTATCTATCATCTATGTATCTTGCTATCAGTTCATATCTTATTCAATCTATCAGCGATCTCTCTGTTCATAATTATCAATCCATGTATCATCTCTCCTATCTGTCTGTCTGTCGCTCCGTCTGTCTGTCTGTCTGTCTCTGTCGTGTCTGTCTGTCTGTCTGTCTGTCTGTCTGTCTGTCTGTCTGTCTGTCTGTCTGTCTGTCTATCTATCTATCTATCTATCTATCTATCTATCTATCTATCTATCTATCTATCTATCTATCTATCTATCTATCTATCCTCTCTCTCTCTATCCATAATCTACACCCCCCTCTCTCTCATCTATCTTATCTATCTTTCTACCTATCATGTATGTCTTATCTACCAATTTCATAGAATCCTTGAGCTGGAAGGGACCCTGGAGGTCTTCTAGTCCAACCCCCTGCTCTGTTGCCAAGCATCTGCATTTTGATCACATGACTATGGGGATGCTGCAACGAACAAACATGTGAAAAACTATCATAATAAGTCACTTTTTCCAGCGTGCTGTAATGTTGAACAGTCATTAAGTGGTAAGTTGAGGACTACTGGAAATTATGGCCCAAAGGGAGGAACCCAACCCTATATTTCTGATGGACCTACCAAGCTGATGTCTTGCAGGATAAGGGATTGCTTCACTTCCACAACTTTTCCCAAGTGTCCAACGGTTAACTGGGTGGAAAACAGAGGGAGGGAGAGAGTGAGTGAGGTGGGGAAGAGAGATCATGAGAACAACCAAACATAGAGACTGGGGTGGAGGTAGGACTTTAGACCGAGGAAACCAAGCTTTGGTGGAACATCCGAAAGGCTGGAGAAGTCCTTTGATGGGACTTTTGGAGAAGAAGACTCCCTTCCCAAGGTAGAGGTCAACTGTTCAGAGTACTGCAGCGTAAATTCAGTGCCAGAAAAGTAAACACAGATGGCTGAAGCTTCATTTAACTTCTTTATTAACATATAAAGTAAATTTTACAATACCAGTTGTAGATTTCTCCAACATGGAGCCAACTCAAACAGAAGCAGACAAGTTACAGGTTGAGAGCAGAGCTCTAGTTTTCAGCAAGCAAGCAGGTTAGTTTCTCTTTCACTTTAGAACTGAGCACAGAACAGAGATAAACCAGGCCCAGATTCTCTCTTTAAGTTTCAGCCCTCAACTCAGCTCTCGTTGGCTGACCTTGTTACGAAGCTTTATTCCAGTTCGTGAATATACTCTGACATCAACCAAGGCTCTTGGGATTTTTCTTGCCTGCCTTATGATTCCATGAGATGTAAGCTGCTCAAAATTGCTAGAGAAGGACATGGACAACAAACCATGATCCAACAAAGGAGAATATTTGTAGCTCGGGGTTGACATGAGGTTGTCCTTGGTGCTCTCTGAGCTTGTTTTCTTCCAGACGTTTCATGACTCAACTAGGTAACATCATCAGTGACTGATGTTACTTTGTTTGGGTACTGAAAGTTCTTCAAAAAACCCAACAGGCTCAGAGACCACCAAGGACCCCTCACAAACCATAATAAATCCCAACCAAGAAACAAATGCTGATCTTCTCGCATTTTAATTTTATGGCGTTTCCAGCAGGAGAACCTCAATGTCGAGGTGCGTCAAGGGAAAAAAATACCACCTGCCTTGTGCCAGATGTTCTTCTCGCCTTCTTAATCATGAGAGTTAAGTCACTGGGATTTCACAAGGCTTAATTAACTTTTGACTGACAGATGGAATTCAGAATAATCTGTTGCTTCGCTTCTAACCAAGGCCAAATGTGCTCCAGGTCAGAAAAACTGGTGGAGACCACCCAACGGGCCTCCTTCATATCTGCATGATGACATTGCGCACATCTACTATCTTTTGCACATCTTTTATTTTCTTTGTGAAATCAACTTGGAGCTCTATTAAGGCTGCAAATGCTTCTTTGTGTGTGTGTGTGTGTAAGACATGACTTGTCATGCCTTTTTTGGAGTCTGATCCTGAGGGGGAGATTGAGCAGCTGACAGGGAGTGGGAGTGGGGCTCCAGTGGCTGTGGAAGAAACGTGAGAAGGGCACAGCCTGGCTGGGCATTCAAAAGCAGACCCAGGGCCATCCCCTCTGCATGCTAAGGCACACAGGGAGGAATGGAGAAGGAATCAACATGGCTTACGGAAGAGGAAAGGGCCCTGATTCCCTTCATTAGCTGCAGCTAGGAAAATAGGATATAGAAGGTGCGCAAGGTGCACACAAGGTGCGCACAGCACCTTGCTGGAAGCAAAGCGTGCATTATTTTTGTTTGTCAAGTCTTATCTTGGTTTTGCCATCCTCCCAACTGCATGTGCTTCATTATCTTTTGGAAGTCTGCAATTTATTATCCTGGCCTGTCTTGTTAATTGCTGCAGTGTGGTTTGTGTTGGTTTTTTTTATTTCTAATTTATTTCTACTTTGGGTTCGGACTGCATTTCTTCCCTTTGTAGACTGTTTTTGGAAGAGTTTGATCTCCCATCGAGGATAATTGGACATTGGGGGCCAAGTTGGAGGCATTGAAGGGAATTTATCTACTTTTGTGATTTTGTTATTTTTGTGCCACACCCCTTTGGGTCATCACACTATTCTAGACAAAATTAGCAATCACACCTTGAGCCCGGGGTCGGCTTCAAATGTTTTAGCAACCGGTTCTCTGACCCAGTTGCTGGGTGGGCCACCGGATCAGTCGGAGGACGTGGTACCCCCCCCCCACTTTCACCCTCCCCGGGCTCCGGAGACCCTTTGGAGGCTGGAAACGAGCCTGTTTTTGGCCTTCCAGAACCTCCAGGAGGCCCCTTTCTCATCTTCCAGGGCTCCAGAGGCTTTCCTTGAGTCTCCAGGAGGGCGAAAGCAGCTTCCTTGGGCTCTGGAGGCCCTTCAGAGGCCGGAAATGGGCCCGTTTCTGGCCTCCTGGAGCTCCTGAACCCTGTACTTACCTGGGATCCAAAACAGGCCACGTGGGGACTCGCTTGAGGGGCAGGGCAGGGTGGGAGGGGCAGCCAGGGATGAGATTTTCCGGTTCACTAAAGTGGCCATAAAATTAGCTACCGGTTCGGGCGAACCGGGATGAATCAGGAGCAGCCCAGGCCTGCTTGAGCCTCCCAAGGAGAGGGGCAGGTTGAACAACTTACCGGGAAGCTCATGTCCTCCTCCAAGACTTTGTCTCCAACCACCTGCAAGAAAGAAGGAGAGAGCAATTGAGAAGTGGAGGAAGGAGAAGGAATCTGAAGGGATTGGCAATTGGAAACGTGGAAGACTTGGAGGAGTTTGTTCCTTACAAAAGTCTGTTGGGAGGAAGAGTGATAAAAATTTGGGCTGGCCGGGAAAAAAAAAACCCCTCCTGAATTTTTCCCTATCATTTCCCATCCCATTAGAACAGGGGTCTCCAAATGTGGCCACTTTAAGGTTTGTCGACTTCAACTCCCAGAATTCCTCAACCAACATAGCTCAGGGCAGTGAAGAACCCATAACTCCTGGAGCCAAACTGTTCCATCCATCCATCCATCCGTCCCTCCCTCCCTGTCTGCCTGTCTATTGATCATATATTTTTCTCTCTTTCCTGTCTGTCTGTCTGTCTCTATCTCCATCTCCATCTCGTTCAATCTATCCCTATGTCTCTGTCAACTTCCTCTCATATGTCTGCCTTTCTCTCTCTTTCCTATTTGTCTCTCTCTGCATCTCTCTCTCTATCTTCATCTATTTCTAGATTTAACTATCTATATCCCTTTTTCTGTATCATCTCCCGCTCTCTTTCATATGGCTGTCCCTTTCCTCTGTCTCTCTCTCTCTCTATGTATCTCTCTCCATCTCTCTATCATCTCTATCATCCATCCATTCATCTCCCTATTTCTTTATCATCTCTCCCTCTCTCTCTCTCCTCTTTCATGTCTCGTCATCATCTCTATCATCTCTTCTTTCATCTCTGTCTTCTCTCTCTCTTCAAATTTTTCCCTCTTTCTTTTCTTTTCCCCCCCCATCATCTGTCTATCATCCATCCATCACCAACCTAACCGCTATGTCTTTATCAATCTCTTCTCTCTATTGTCTGGCTGTCCTCTTTCCTGTCTCTCTGCTCTCTTTTCTCTTTCTCTTCATGTCTCTATCACCTCTCTGTGTCGTCTCTGTCTGTCTGTCTGTCTGTCTTGCCTGTCTGCTGCCTGATTCTATCTTATCTATCTACCTTAACTCCTATCTATCTATCTATCTATCTATTATCTATCCTATGCTTATCTCTCTCATTCATTCTATATCTATATCTATATCTATATATCTATATGCTTATCTATACTATCTATCTATCTATCTATCTATCTATCTATGCTAATCTATCTATCTATCTATCTTCACTCTATCTATCTATCTATCTCTATTCTATCCATTCTATTCTATCTTATCTCTATCTCGTAGTCTATCTAATCTATCTAATCATCATTCTTTCTATCTATCTATCTATCCTATTCTATCTATCTATCATCTATCATCTATCTTCCCATCCATCTATTTTATCTCTGACGTCTCTTTCTCCATCTTCTGCACATCAGGCCTGAACACACGCTATGCTGTATGCACGGCCCTCATTCGCCGCAGGATCGCCCAATCCCCGTATGACCAATGCTCGCCGCTGTTAGTTGTCTTGACAGACTATAAGCACCAACGTCTACGCAGATGAACACACCTACTTCATGAAGCCTGAGAAGCCGCCCCGAAAACGGTATGAGCATTCTCATCTATTTATCTACTCTTTCTCTTCTATCATCTCTTTCTCTCCCCTATCTACTTTTCATCTCTTTCTATTGGTTGTGTTTGTCTCTCTTTATCTCATCCAGTGTATATAGCTGCCCATCTCGCAAATATTCCAGGAAGTAAGATCAATAATTAGACAAAAAGCATTTCCTGAATTGAGGTAATTTCTTTGAGGGAGAGAATGCTAAATTGATTATTCAAGGTCTTATTCCATTTTTATTTCTAGCTGCTAAGAGAACTTTACTAAACAAACAACGGAAATGTAAAAAACAGTTTACAGTTGAAAAATGGTGCTCAGAGTAAGGACTGTGATTGGCTGAGAAAAAGAGTGAGAGATAGAATTTAAAATTTAAAGACAGAGAAGCCAAATCACAAGTTTATTGATTCTGGAATGATGACAGATTATTCATTCTGACCTTGTTTCAATTTTGTTTTTAATCTCTGTTTTTTTGACTCTTTCATACTATTGTATTTTTTAGGGTAAACCACCCAGAATTTCCTAAGTGACGCGGACAGCATAGAAATTTGATCCTTAAACAGATAAATAAATATAATAAAATGTAACAAATGTGTTTTCTGATTATTTCAAGTACTGCAAAGTATTTCAAATATTGTAGTGAAAAATGAAATAAAAAAATTATATTATATTATCAAACTCAGGTCACAACCTTTGCAATTTATACTGCTCTCAGCCAAGGAAGGTGTTAACAAATGTGTTTTTTGAATATTTCGAGTATTGCAAATTGGTAATGTTACAATGAAATGAAAAAAATAAATAAATATTACATTAAATTAAATTCAGGTTACAACATCTGCAATCCTTTACCCCATTCTGAGCCAAAGAAGGTGTAACAAAAAAAGTTTTCTGAATATTTTTAATATTGTTAAGTTGGTAAACTTACAATGAAATGAAATCAAATGAAACATTAAATTGTATTATTGAATTAAAATTACAACTTTTACCACTCCAGACACCCTCCTTAGCCAGCTGGAAAAAACAAAGGGCAGATTCGGCCACCCCCATGATGAATAGCTAATGGGGTCTGGGGTCTCCTATGAAGGTGTCATGTGTTCTAACTTTGGGTTCCCCAAAAAGCACTAAGCCGACTCTTTCTCCTGGCAAAACCCCTTTTATTAAACGAAGGTGAATTTCTTGCATTCACATTCAGCCAAAGTCCTGGCCAACAGTCTTTCAAGGGTGTCATTAGGAGCACAGACCTCATCTAGCTTGGAGAGCTGCCAAGTAAATATTTCCAAACGCAGTGCTGACAAGGAAGGACTCAGCACAGAGTCTCTGAGATGCAGACAGAGCTTCACACTGCTGCAACAAACAAATTGTTTCCTGCCAAAAGCCCCTCCCCTTTTGCTCCTCTTTTAATCCCTGTGGGAAGGGCCATTCACCATCCACCTGAGCCTTTATTCCTGAGTCGACCCTTGTTCTTTAACTATTCCCCTCCTCTGGCAGCTCTGTGCATATGCACACTGGGAACAGGCTCTAGCTATTCTTCTGCCCCACTGATCTTCGACTCCAAAGGCAGCTGATAACTGTCGGATGGCCCTGGCCCCATCTCTGCCTCCGACACAGAGCCCTCATCAGGACCTTCCCCGGACTCCAGGACTGGCCCAGGTTCCTCCTCAACCTCCTCACTGTCCAGCTCTGCTGGGTCGCTAGCAGGCCACAACTTCATTCAAGGAAGTCACAGCATAGACTTTGGCCAAAGAGATCTCACTCACCTGACAGAAGAGCTGATTGTTGTCCTCTGAGACCAAGAGAAGACAGCAACACTGAGACTGGGTCTCCTGCTTCAGCTGGAGGAGAAGGAGAAGAAGAAGAAACATGGAGCGTCTTGAACAAGACCAGCATAGGGTGGAGATGAACAAAGATGATCAAGGTTCTTGAGGTTGAAACATCTGATGAACATCTGAGGGAACTGGGAATATCTACTCTGATGAAGAGAAGGACTAGGAGTGACATAATAGCAGTCTTCCAATTTGAAGGACTGTCATAGAGGAGGTTGACTTATTCTTCAATGCAGTAACAGTGCAAAAGAGTTGGAAGGGATCTTGGAGATCTTCTAGAATCTAGACCAACTCTCTGCTCAAGCAGGAGACCATCCACCATTCCAGACAATTAGCTGTCCAATCTTTTTTTAAAAACCTCCAGTGTTGGAGCATTCACAACTTCTGGAGGGAAGCTATTCCACTGATTAATTTTTCTCACTAATTTCTGCTTCATTTTAGGTTGCTTTTCTCCTTGATGAGTTTCCATC
This sequence comes from Laticauda laticaudata, assembly GCA_004320025.1. Lineage (NCBI taxonomy): Eukaryota > Metazoa > Chordata > Lepidosauria > Squamata > Elapidae > Laticauda > Laticauda laticaudata. Next base: position 32,363 of record BHFT01028456.1, read on the forward strand.
TGTTTCCATCTGGCTTTGGAAAAATGGGTGGAAGATCATGAAAGAGAGATCCCATCTAAAACGAAGGAGAAATTTCCTGACAGTAACAACATTTAACCAGTGGAACGACTTGCCTTCAAAAGCTGTGGATGCTCCATCACTGGAGGTTTTCAAGAAGAAACTTGAACATCCACTATGGCCAATATGGTCGTCCCAAAGATGTTTTTTCAAGAGGCAACTGGACCTTCTTGTTTTTTCTTTGAAGACGAAAAAGATGAGACGCGAAACGTCTTCAAAGAGAAATCAGAAAGTCCAGTTGTCTTTTGAAAAATCACCTTTGACACAACCATGACCTGGATGGCTGAGAACCTCCATAGACTTTTGACCAATATGGTAGTTTCCTGTATTGAGCAGGGGGCTGGACTACAAGACCTCTAAGGTCCCTTCCAGCCTGAAGATTCTATGTTGTGTGGACTTGAAACAGAAAGGAAAGAATTATTCCTCTAATGGAGGTCAGGAGATGCAGTGGCTCAGTGGCTAAGACGCTGAGCTTGTTGATCAGAAAGGTCGGCAGTTTGGCGGTTCGAATCCCCAGCACCGCATCATGGAGTGAGCTCCCATTCCTTGTCCCAGCTTCTGCCAACCTGGCCGTTCAAAAGCACATTAAAAAATGCAAATAGAAAAATGGGAACGCCTTTGGTGGGAAGGGAACAGCGTCCCGTGTATCTTCAAAGGTATTTAGTCATGCCAGTCACATGACCACAGAGACATCTTCGGACAGTGCTGGCTCTTCTTTGGCTTTGTGATGGATATGAGCACCACGCCGTAGAGCCAGAAACAACTGGCACATATGTGCAAGGAGGGGAACATTTTACCTTTACCTTTATCAATGTCAAAGTTTACTTAGAAACTAGACTAAGCTAAATTTTTTCAATCTTGGCCACTTGAAGGAGAGTGTCAACTCAAAATACATTCCTATGCCTATTTTAGTAGTTGTCATAAAAAAAAGCGTGGGGGGAGGAAGGAAATCTGGAAGAGCAGTGTAGCAAAGCAAAAGTACATTCCAACTCTTAGCTTTAAAAGATTGTAACTAAAGTACCAGAGTTTTTGCCTGTGAATATATTCAATTTGGAGAACGTGATTGATGACACCCAGCCGATGAAGGTGCTCAATTGGAGAATCTGATTTATGACACACCAAGGGGAGAAAGAGGGGAAACAGGGTCACAGGGGACTGTAAATGATGTCGGCCAGAGTGGGCTTCATGCAGGGCAGGGCCATGATGTTGCCTCTAATGAAGCCTTTGAAGCTTTTTGAAGTTTGACTCCAGAATCATGATTTAATTAGGGTGATGGCTGGAATCTTGACAGTGGGTGGACTTCAACTCCCAGAATTCCCCAGCAATGGGAAAGGCCTGGCACCCCCTTCTTAATGGAAGGAAATGCTAATTACTCACGTAATTAATGACTTTGAGCTGGAGGGAGGCTGCATCCAGATCGTACAGTTCCCCTGAAAGACAACAGATGCAGATTTTTACGGGTTGAGTAATTGGAATGACAACATTGGCACGGTTGACACACAATGCCAGGTGGCACGCATCGCACCATAAACGGTGGCACGGCCGTGTAAAACAAGAAATAAAACATTCAGCCATGTCGACACCTGATAAAAACAAGACAGTTTCCTTCTTTTCCAGCGGTCACCAACCAGTGGGCCAGGGACCATTAGTGGTCTGTGAGAAAATGTTGGTGGTCCGCAGAGAAATGTAGCCCCCCCAAAGCAATTAATCCAGGCTGCATGGGAACACAAGGCTGCGCTGCCCACATGGCCCACGGGAACACAAGGCTTGTGTCGCTTGCATTGTGAACAACACAAGGGAGTGAGGGGAGGGGGGAAAGGGTGGAGGGGGGACTTGCCCCACTAGCCCCACACGCCTGGCCTGGCCTGGCCACTGGGCTGCTCCTTTCCACTTCTTTCTTCTTCTGCTTTTGGCTACACGCAAGGAAAGCAGCCAAAGTCTTTCTTCCTCTCCCCCAAACTCCGCCAGAAATGAGTCTTGGGGACCCTGCAAGGCCTCCTGCTCCAAGAGGCTCATTTCTGGCGGAGTTTGGGGGAGAGAAAGAAAGACTTCTGCTGCTTCTGCTGCTTTCCTTGCATGAAGCCAAAAGTCTCTCCTTTCTCTCTCCACCCCTGAGAATGGAGTTGGAGATGGTATCCTGTGATCCCAAATAAGGAATGATCAATCGGGAGGAAAACGGGGTGGGGGATTTTCCTGCAGACTTTTGGGGGGGATTTTCCCAAGGTCTCTGATCCACGGAATTTAAAAGTATAAGTTTGGTGGTCCCTGAGGTCCAAAAGGTGGGTGACCCCTGATCTATATGACAGACTGAATTGCACAATGCAGCAAATACAGATAGAGGTGGCCCCAGACTTAGCACCACAATTCAGCCCCAAATTTCTGTTTTTTATGGGCATATGATTGCCTCATTTTAGAACCTTTCTCGCCACTGCTATTAAGCGCATCGCTGCAGTTCTTAAAGCCAGTAACATGGCCGTTAAGTGGAACTGGCTTTTTCCATTGATGTTGCTCATTGGAAGGCCACCAAAGCGGATCATGAGATCCTGGGACACGGCGACCATCATAAATACAAGTCAGTTTCCAAGTCAGTCGCCAAGAATCCAAATGTTGGTCATGTGGCCAGGTGTGTGTGTGGTGATGGTGGTGAGGAAATGCTGCAATGGTCGTAAGTGCAAAAAATGGTCATTGGTTGTTTTTTTTCAATGCCATTGTGACTTCAAACAGCCACTAAAGGAATGTTTGAAAGTCGAGGATTTCCTGCATCATAACTGGTGAAGTTTGCTTCATTCCTTTAATCAGGTCTGGGGAACTACGGCCCCTTTATAGCCTGTGGATTTCAACTCCCAGAATTCCTGGGTCTGATTGAGGACTACCCAGGGGTGGACTTCAAATTTTTTTAGCAAGGGGCTCTCTGCCCTAATGACTGTCTGGGTGGGTGTGGCTGGGTGGGCATGGCTAGGTGGGCATGTGACTGGGTAGGTGTGACCAGCTCAATGTCGCTTCTTTGCCCTAATTACCTTAAAAATGATAATATACCAAAAACTTGTTTTATTATTTTGTGCATTTAATACTTAAAGAAAAGACTGGGTGAAACCAGGCTTATTAGCAGTGACTGTGACAGTGATCTTGGGAGTCTTAGTGGAGTTTCTGGTGAGTTATGTGATTCATATTATTTGGGAACTAATCCCCTCGGAGGCTAGTGGCTACCCTATCTGATTTTCTCCATGGCTCTCCCTCACAAGCGTCAAGTGGATCATTTATCTAGCTTGCCACACTGTTACCAAGTGTGAAATGCTCTTGTCTGAACACCCAGAAGTGTCAATTATGCCTATGAAGAGCTTTCCCTGGCTGCTTCTCTTCCTGAGTTTATTGGGGACTCTCCGAGCCCCACAAAGTCTTAACTAGGGGGCTCTCCTGAGCCCCTGTGAGCCCCCAGCAGCCCATCCCTGAGACTACCTGTATACAAAGTTGGTTAGTGGGAGTCTCTCCTGCCCTTTAAACTCTGTCCTTACCACACAACTGCAGGATCTTGCTGTCCAGCTCGCTGTAGCTGCTCCTGGGAGGCTCCACGGGTTTGGCCTGGCGTGGTTGCAACTTCTGAAGGCTTTGGAGACGCTTGTAGGAGACCAGAATCTGAAAGAAACCACATTCACAAATGAAGAAGTCCCTTCTGTTTTAAAACAACCTGGTTTAGCTTTCAAAAAGGGGTTAAGTAACTCATCGGGAAATGGAGAAGTCCTCTTGGCTACATTCACACAATGCTGGGTACCGAATTCACCCCTGGTCTGGGTTTTTCACAAGGTTGGGTTTGCCTGGTAACTCCAACCGAGCTCCAGAATAAGAATAGAGCTTGGAGGGACCTTTGAGGTCACCTAGTCCAGCCCCTTGCTCAAGCAGGCGAGCCTACACCATTTCAGACAAATGGCCATCCGATCTCTTCTTAAAAACCTGCAGTGAGGGAGCATTTACAACATCTGGAGACAAGCCATTCCATGAATTAATTGTTCTAACTGTCAGCAAGTTTCTCCTTAGTTCGAAGTTGCTTCTCTCCTTGATTAGTTTCCATCTGTTGCTTCTTGTCTTTCCTTCAAGTGCTTTGCAAAATCAGTTGATCCCTCTTTCTTCTTTGGGGGATCCCCTCAAATATTGGAAGATTGTTATCATGTCACCCCTAGTCCTTCTTTTCTCTAGACTGGCCAAACCCAAATCCAGAACTGTTCTTCGTATGTTTTGGTCTCTATTCTTCTCTGATGCGGGCCCATTAACAACAAATATCATACTTTAAGGTTAAGGACCAACATCCCACAGCTCTTGGATGCTTTCTTTATTTACCCATCATTCAAATGAGACAAAGGGAAACTAAAATGGAAACAAATGGAGCAGGATGCCTCCTCACCCAGATAAGCAGGGATGAATCCCAGACAAACACTCCAACAGAAAACAATACCCTAATCAAGGAAACTACAGAGGAGGCGAACGATCAAGCAGACAAAGAATTAAGCAGGAAACAATAGTCTAATCAAAGCACCATTAAGGAGAGAAACCACACTCCCACCAAACGCGAGCAGGGCAAGAGACTAGGATATAAACAGAGCAAACCCCCACCGCTCCCTATATTCCTGCAACCAGTTCTTCATATGTTTTAGTCTCCAGGCCTTTAATCATCCTAGTTGCTCTTCTTTGTACTTTTTCCAAAGTCTCAACATCTTTTTTTGTAATGTGACCAATATTGGTTGAGGTATGTATTACAGGTGTGGCTTTCCTAAGGCTTTAGAAAGAGGTACTAACACTTCATGTGCTTTCGATTCAGTGCCTGTGTTTATACAACAGTCCAGGTTGGACTGTTGTACAAACCTCATCTCCAGTTTTTTACCAATCCTGGTTTAAAGCATCCTGTGTAAATACAACTGGTGTGGACACTTGATACAGATATAGATCAACAGAGTTGAAAGGGACCTTGTAGGTCATCTAGTCCAACACCCTGCTCAAGCAGGAAACCCTACACCTACACCACAAATGGCAGTCCAGTCTCTTCTTGAAAGCCTCCAGGGATGAAGCTCCCACAACTTCTGAGGATAACTTCTCTTCCATGGGTTGGTTGTTCTCAGTGTTCAGGAAATTCCTCCTTATTTCCAGGTTGAAACTCTCCTTGTTCAGTTTCCATCCATTATTTCTTCTCTGGCCTTCAAAGGTGCTTTAGAAAATAGCTTCACTCCTTCCTCCTCTCTGTGGTAGCCCCTCCCTCAAATGTTTTAAAACTGCTCTCCTTTCTCTCCTGGTCCTTCCCTTCCCTAGACTAGCCAAGTCCAGTTCCTGCAACCGTTTATGGTATGTTTTAGCCTCCAGTCCCCTCATCATCCTGGTTGCTCCTCTCTGCACTCTTTCNTTGCTCTTCTCTGCCCTTTTTCTAGAGTCTCAACCTCTTTTTTGTAGTATGGAGACCAAAACTGGATGTAGTACTCTAGGTGTGGCCTTACTAAGGCTTTACAGAGTGGTATTAGGACCTCCCTTGATCTCGATTGTATCCCTCTGTGAATGCAATTTAAGATTAGCTTTTTTGGCTGCCTCCAGACACCACTGGCTCCTATTTAGACGCTTTCTGGTTTCTCATTTTAGGGACCCAACATTATCCCTGCAGATATTATCTTCATTGTGAAGGAGAAACTCCACCCCAGGTTTAAAAGGGAAGATGACAACCTGATCTACGTGGCCAGCATCCCTCTGGGAAAGGTAACGCCAAGACTAGGCATTGGGGACATGGAAGGTTGCTGTCATTGACACTCACACAAACACGTACAATGAGATACAGGGGGAGCATCTGCTTCTCGTGTTTAACCACAGCTGGTTTACTTATGGTTTCCTCAATGATGTGCCATCACACTGCGGTTGACACTTAGCGACTTCATAAAATACACCTTCTCCATGAGGACTGGTCTCCAACGTGGCCCTTCAGCTGTATTTCACAATCCAGAGCAGGTTCACAATCAGGAATTCTTCGAAGAATGCGAGTGACCCAGAATAGAATGACAGAGTTGGAAGGGACCTTGGAGGTCTTCTAGTCCAGCCTCCTGCTTAGGTAGGAAGTCCTACACTCTCCCACAGGTGTCTTCATCACTGCTAAAAATGGAGTTCCTCCTCTTCTTCTCTTTCCTTCAGTCTACAAACCCCACCCCTTTGTAGCACTGATGAGATTACCTAGTTGGGTAATGAAAGGTCTGTAAGAAGAGCACCAAGGATTCCTCCTCCTCCTCCTTCTTCTCCTTCTCCTCTTTCTCTTCCTTTCTTCTCCTTTCCTTCCTCTTCCTTCTCCTCCTTTCTTCTCCTCCTCTTTCTTCTCCTCCTTTTCTTCCTCTTCCTCCTCCTTCTCCTTCTCTTCCTCCCCCTTCTCCTCCTTCTCCTTTCTTCTCCTCTCTCTCCTCCTCCTCTCTTCTCCTTCCCCTTCTCTTCCTCCTTCTTCTTTTCCTCTTCTTTCTTCTCTTTCTCCTCTCTCTCCTCCTCTCTTCTTCTCTTCCTTCTCTTCCTCCTCCTCCTTTCTTCTCCTTCTCTTCCTCTTCCTTCTTTCTTTCCTCCTCCTCTTCTCCTTCTCTTCCTCCTCCTGCTTTCTTCTCCTTCCCTCCTCCTCCTTCTCCTTCCTTCTCCTCTTTCTCCTCCTCGTCTCTTCTCCTCCTCCTTTCTTCTCCTTCTCTTCCTCTTCCTTCTCCTTCCTTCTTCTCCTTCTTTTCCCCCTCCTCCTCCTTTTTCTCTTTCTCCTCCTGCTTTCTCTTCCTCTTTCCAAGCTTTCCAAGCATCTTTTCCAGAGATTTCTCTCTTTGCATTGACTGATTGACTGATGACGTGCCATCAAGTTAGTGATGAATCTTAGCGACCATGTAGACTAGGTTTCTCTAAGAGCATCAGTCCCCAAACTGGCCCTTCAGGTCTTCCAGTTGTGCCCCATCACCACTGTTTTCCTCCTCCTCCTCTCCCTCCTCTATCTTCTCATCTTCCTCCTTCACCTCCTCCTCTTCCTCCTCTCTGCAGTCCCCATCCTCTTCTAGTACTAGTAACATGTCCTTCTCGGATAGCAAATCTCATCAGCCGGCCCCTCTCCTTTGCTCTCCCAGGCCCTGATCGGCTGCACGGTGGATGTGAGGACGCTGGATGAGAGGCTGTTGAACATCCCCATCAATGATATTGTCCAGTAAGTGCTGTCTTGGAGGAAGGGGAGGGGCTGGAGAGCTGACAGGTAATACCCTCCCTGGCTGCATTCAGACCAGAGATGGGATTCAGCTGGTTCTGACCCATTCTCACGAACCGGTAGCGGAAATTTTAAGTAGTTCAGGGAACCCGAAAATTCCCCGTCTGACTGGCCCCACCAACCTCATCTCTTCTCTGCCTCCCATTGAGTCCCAGCTGATCAGCTGGGTCTTCTTTGGTTGCCCTGCACAGAAGAACAGAGTTGTCTGCCACATCTATTCATCTCTGCCCCCCTGCCTTGTATCCCCAGAGCTAGTGTGGGAAGAGTGGTGGCTCTTCTGTCCCAAGGACCAGCCCATAGATTTCCACTGCTCTCCTCTCCTCTGCTGTGCATCAGGCACTGGACCCAGCTGTTCCTCCTCTTCCGCATCAGCCACCTCCAGGTCTGGGGGCTGTTGACTCTCCATCTGAGGGCTGATGGACGGCCCAGGCTCCCCCCCTCCTTCCCTCCCACACCCTCCCTCTCCCTCTCTCTCTCTCTCTCTGTCTCTCTCTCTGCCAGTTCTATTCCCCCTCAAAGCTCCCATCCCAAGGACCAGCCCATAGATTTCCACTGCTCTCCTCTGCCTTCTGTGCATCAGGCACTGGACCCAGCTGTTCCTCCTCTTCCGCATCAGCCACCTCCAGGTCTGGGGGCTGTTGATTCTCCATCTGAGGGCTGACGGACGGCCCAGGCGTTGCCTCTGTCTCTCTGTCTCTGCCGGCTCCATTCCCTCTTCCCCCTCAGAGCTCCCGGGTGCTCTGATGCTGACTCTGACTCCCACGCCTCCTCTTCCTCCTCCTCTGATTCAGCTGCTGAAGGGGCTGGCAGCTGCCAGGCTACAACACTCTCCTTCTTCCTTTTACAGCCCAAAGTACTTCAAAGTGGTTCCCCACGAGGGGATGCCCCTTCCCCAAGACCCCACCAGCAAGGGAGACCTCTACATGTACTTCGACATTGTCTTCCCAGCCAGGCTGACCCCAGCCAAGAAGGCACTGGTGCGGGAGGCCCTCCTGATGTGAAGACCACCACCAGGGGACTCCCAGACGCTCTTCCCCCCTCCTCATTTTTGGAAATAAATTAAAATGTTTTCTTTCTTTTTAAAAAAAAATAAATTTTATTAAAGTTTTACAGTTTAAAAAAGAACACAAATTATATTTATAATTTTTGCAAAGAAGAAGAAGGGTCAAAATATTCTCCAAAGCACCTGAAAGCAGGACAAGAAGCGAAGGATGGAAACTAACCATGGAGAGAAGCAACCTGGAATTAATAGCAATAAAAATAGCCCTGAGATTTATATACCGCTCCATAGTGCTTTCCAGCCCACTTTAAGAGTCAGCCTCTGCCCCCCAACAATCTGGGTCCTCATTTTACTCACCTTGGAAGGATGGAAGGCTGAGTCAACCTGGAGCCAGAATAGAACTGTTGACAGTGGGCAGAGTTAGCCTCTTATACTACATTCTCAACCACTATGCCAACATGGAAGGAAGGGAGGGAGGGGAATGGGGGAAGAGAAAGAAAGGAAGGGGAATGGGGAAGAAGGAAGGAAAGAAGGAAGAAGAATGGGAAAAGGAAAGAAGGAAGGAGAAAGGGGGAAGGAGGAAAGAAGGAAGAAGAATGGGAAGGAAGGAGAATAGGGGAAGAGGAAGGAAGGAAGAAGAATGAGGAAGGAAGGAAAGAAGGAAGGATGGAAAAATGGGGGAAGAAGAGGGTAGGAAGAAAGGAAAGAAGGAAAGAGAATGGGGGAAGAGGAAGGGAAGAAGAATGAGGAAGGAAGGAAGGGAAGAAGGAAGGAAGGAGAATGGGGGAAGAGGAAAGAAGGAAGAGGAATGGGGAAGGAAAAAAGGAAGGAAGGAAGGAAGGAGGGAGGGAGGGAAGGAAGGAGTAGCAATAGCCCTTAGACTAATATACGGCTTTACAGTGCTTTACATCCTACTCTGAGTGGTTTACAGAATCAGCCTCTTGCCCCCCAACAATCTGGGTCCTCATTTTACCCACTTCGGAGGGACAGAAGGACAAGTCAACCTTGAGCCTGGTGAGATTCGAACTGCTGCACTGCAGCCAGCAGTCGGAAGTAGTAGTTGGAGTACTGTATTCTAACCACTGCACCACCACAGCTTATCAAAGAGAACTTTTCCTGACAGGACAATTAACCAGTGGAACAGCTTGCCACCAAAAGTTGTGACTGTTCCATCACTGGAGCTTTTTAAGAAGAGACTGGACAGTCGCTTGTCTGAAATGATTGTCTCCTTCTTGAGCAGGGGGTTGGAGTAGATGACCTTGGAGGTCTCTTGCGGTGTTCTGTTATTTAGGGTATGTCTCATTTAATGAAAAGAAGGACCAGGGAGGACATGACAGCAATATCCCAGTATTTGAGGGGCTGCCCCAAAGAAGAAGCAGTCAAGCTATTCTCCAAAGCCCCTGAAGGCAGGATAAGAAGCAATGGGTGGAAACTAATCAAGGAGAGAAACAACTTGGAATTAAGGAGAAATTTCCTTACCGTGAGGACAATTACAGCTTGCCACTAGAAGTTGTGAGTGCTCCATCACTGGAGGTTCTTAAGAAGAGACAGCACTGCCCCCTGTCTTAAATGGCATATGGTTTCCTGCTTCAGCAGGGGGCTGGACTAGAAGACCTCCAAGGTCCCTTCCAGGTCTATTTTGATTCTGACTTGTCAGATGCTCCAATTCTCAATGTGACTTTGAAAGGACCTCAAAAGAGGGCGTAGAAGAGGCACCCCCCTGCCCCCCATTCTCCTGCAGTGTTAGCAAGACTGTCTAATTTTATAGGGTCCCAAGAATGTAGTACTTGTGAATGTGTTTGTGCTTCTCCCCCCCCCCCCAAAAAANAAAAACCCCCAACCCAACAAAGGACAAAATTTCCTTTTAGACCAGCTCACTCCCAATGACTTCATGCCATTTTCCAGATACAGGCAGGAAGGCTGCCTACCAATCGCTTTCTCCTAGGTGTCCCAATTACAGACTTTACCACTGTTTGTTGAGTGACTGCTCCCAAGTTACGAACAGCGCCGAAAAAGCGACTTATGACCGCTTCTCACACTTGCGACCGTTGCAGCGTTCCCCCATGGTCACATGATCGAAATCCAGATGCTTGGCAACTGGCATGTAATTATGGCATGTAATTGTATCATCCCAGGGGGTCATGTGATCCTCGTTTATGACCTTCTGATGAGTAAAGTCAACAGGGAAGCCACATCATAGTTGTGCTTTTAAAGTTGTAGCAACGTTTCGGCAGAATCTCATCTGCCGTCATCAGGCTTCTGTATTGAGTTCGTCTAGTTGCTACAACATTGCTATAACTATATAGAACAGAGTGTTGCCAGCCAATCAAAGACACAAAACAGACAGAAGAAACCAGAAACACCAATCAATCAAACTCCAAGTCCAGTGAACACAGACCTAGACTCCCAGCCAATCAAAATAGGCCAGCCTCGAATTTGAAACTAGGAGCTGTGAGACCCACATCCACACAGAGGCCTGATGATGGCAGATGAGATTCTGCTGAAACGTTGCTACAACTTTAATAGCACTACAGTGACGTGGGATAATAGCCGAAGGAAGCTAAACAGCACATATATATATGTATGTATGTATGTATGTATGTATGTATGTATGTATGTATGTATGTACGTGTATATGTATGTGTATATGTATATGTATATGTATATATATATGGTATTCAGCTTTGTTTGGGTATTTTCCCACGTCATTATAGTTGTGCTTTTAAAGTGGTCGCAACGTTTCGGCAGAATCTCATCTGCCATCATCAGGCTTTTGTACTGTGTTCATCTGTGAGTCAGACTTTCACAGTAGTTTCAGTTTGTGTCTAGGTGTGTTTGGATCTTTTACCGTGTAAGATTATGAGTATCTTGGTGACATTTCGGTGAGGTTCCACTCGCCATCCTTAGGCTGGTGCTTTCGGCTTCATGCCAGTGCAAGTAGTGTGTAATCGGAACTACCGTCTCTCTATAAATAGTGGTGGGGTATGCTGGTGTGCTGGGCTGGTTGGCTGCGCTGCTGCCTCTTGATTAGTTGATGGAGTTGATGTTGGTATAAAGGGCTGTGTAATGGCCTTGTGAGTTTTGTTGTGGAGATATCCTGGATCTTGTGCTGTAATCTCTTGGCTCATTTGTTTTGTAGTGATCTTTTTTCCATTAGCGTCCCGTGTTTTAACAGCTTGGGTAATGGATTGTGTGATGGCCTTGTGAAAATCTACAAAATCTACCTGTGAAAATCTACAAAAACAAATATGTATACACACACACAAAATAAATAGAAGATATATAAAAAGAATGTATGTGTGTGTGTGTTCCACCATAAAACTGGAACGTCTCAAGCAATTTCAATCAAACTTGGTACGCAGATTACTTACCCTCTTGGAAACAAATACTATGGGGGTAAGACACCTCTTAACACCCCTTGGGGTGTGTATTCTTAAGATACAGCCTGTTGTGCCTTCAAATGGCTTCCACCATACTGCTTTAAAATGGCTTCTGCTGTACAGGGCTGTGGAGTTGCCATGGTAACGGATTCACAGTATTCACCAAGGGGAATCTCAGTGATAACTGGGAAAAATCCAACATTAGAAATAACGTTGGTTCCGGTTTGCTGAAACAGAGGCTTTTCCTATCTTAATACAGAATTAGGATAAATAATAAATACCTGAGCAACATCCGGTTATCGGCTAGTAAGTTATAAAACAGGGCAAAAATTCACTGAAGAAAGGTTTCGCTTCACGGCAAAAGGGCTCCACTATGGTCGTAAGTTGAGGACTACCTGTAGCAGCCTTGCAAACTTGGCCAAGGCCATGAAACCATCTCTTTACCTCACAGATGCCACAAGAAAGGTCACAAGAAGGAACAAAATTGTGTCACACCCACACAGACACACACACACACAAAACTCAGATTGGCTTCCGCTCTAAGAGACGACGGACAACAAAATCAGATGCTTTTCTGCTTGAACTTTATTTTAAAAAAAGAAAAGAAAAAGATTTGACATTCGCAGCATGCATATTTTTTTTCTTTTGTTTTAAAAAAAATCAACGCAACATCATAAATAATCTCACAGCAGGCTCGCCCAATGGAAAAAAGCTTTTTTTAAGTGCCATTTTTCTTTCTTCCCCATATTTGCAGCCAAAGGATGATAGTTTTTAAATGTGGGGAAAATCTGGATTCAAGCTTCTCAGCAAATTCTCGGGCTTTGTAATGCGAGTAAGGTGCTTACAAGCCAAGCAGGAGAGGGTCTCGAACCCACTGCAGCCCCTTCCCCAAATGCCAGCAATTTGGAGAAGGTTGCCATTTTTTAAAAAAAGACATCTAGGATTCCAGCCAGCTTGGGAAAGTTGCTTCTTTCCCAATTTGGCAAAAAGGGGAACATTAAATTTACAATTAATGGGATGGCATTTTAGGACAGCTTGAAGTCGAGGGTGCAAGACAGTGGAATAAAATTCATCCCATTTGTGTTTAAGAGGGGTGTGCAAGCATAGGACAGAAGTAAGACAGACTTCAGGTCATGTTGTGTAAGATAAGTGGCAGTGGGGGCATTTTCGATACTCCAGCCTGTTTAAAAAAGCATCCTCTTCTGAACAGCAGGAGTTAAAAATGGAGGAATGGATTGTGGTCCAGCAAAGATAAATTACTTTAAAAAAAAAAAAAAGACAATAGGAATATCTGCAGATCCTGAATCAGCAGCTACAGCCAGGCCGAGACATGTAAAGATTAAAACCATTCTAACATTTTAAAACGGGGAAATCCACAGAGTTTTAGAAACAAGCAGAAAACGGGAAAACGGAGGAAAACGGACTGATAGGATGGGAGCAAAAGTTCGCTCAGGATGGCGTCCCCCACGATGCCCGGGCAGCCATCAGTGCCCGCTTCAGCTGTTCGTAAGTCACAAACATCACCACATTCCAGGATCCCAGCCGAAGGAAGGAGGGTGTAAAGCTACGTGGGAGGGGAAAAAAAAGGAGGAAAATATTTGCTTAGGAAAATCAGTAGGATGATTTAAGACAATGGGTAGATTTCAACTCCCAGAATCCCCCAGCCAGCCAATTTCTATCCCATTTCAACAATGTTCTGGGAAATAAAATTAAAAAATGAAATAGAGGGATTCCTGCCAAATTCATCAAATCAATAGCCACCACCCCCTAGTTAAATATATATATATAAAATGAAATACCCGTCACGCATCATCACAAAATCTCCAGAACCATAAAGCCTACAAACTTGAAATATGGCCCGTATGTACCTCTCAGCTTCTGGGGGCTCACTAAGAAAGGATTTTTCGAAACGACCATCGGAGCATTTAGAGTATTTCCTGTATTATTATTATTATTAACACGCTCTTATGCTAAAGAGTTCTAACCCCCCCCCCACCTGAAAGGAAATCTTTTTCAAATGCAAAACACAAGCAGAGGAGAGGAGTTTCAGCTTCAGTTTCAGAGCACCAAGCAGCTTTAAGACAGAACAGTTGAGCTAAGCCACACCCAGGCTCCTTGCTGTCTCCTTCTTGCTCACACAGCAAATACTGCTTCAGTTTCCAAACAGCCTTCAACTGTCTCACACACTGACAGGACGCTAGCCAGATGGATACCAATGGATGCTGGTAGGCAGAGGCAGAATTTTTTCTCCCTTATTTTCGTCCCCCAAAACTAAGCCCAACCACATAGTTTCGTAGCGAAGCACGGGTATCGAGGTAGTCTTAAATATAACTTTGATAACATCAAGAGCAAAGAATGGGGAACTCTTGCTGAGTTCAAAGCACCAAGAAGGCAGCTGACTCACCCCTTGTAGAAAGCCAGAGGTCCTTCATCCCGGAGCATCCTGAGGGCGCATCCCCCAGCGTTCCTATACTGGCCGGGAAGAGAGTTCATGTACCTGGTTTTCACTACATCAACCGGAGAGGCTATGACGGTGGTGCAGAAGCCGGCCCCAAAGGCAGAGAGGAAGTGGCAGGGGATGTCGTCTGTAGGAGGGGATACAAAGAGGGTCGGAGCACGTCGATGAGATATAAACAGCCCTCCCAACACACCAAATTTCCATTGTTAAGTGAGTTTTGCCACATTTTTACAACCTTTCTTGCCCCTCCGTGCAATTCGTTTAGGGACGGCACCAATTTAATTAATTTTTCAAATAAGTCACTTGGACTGAAGGGGTAACGACCACTGGAGATCCCAAAACCCCAGGGACACTGCAACTGTCATAAATACGAGCCACTTGCCAAGTGGCTGAATTTTGATCATGTGACTCCGCCCGGGAAGTGCGACCATGGTCACAAATGCGAGGACCAGTTGGATGTCTGTTTTTCCGGTGCTGTTCTAACTTCCAACGGACACTGAATGAACGACTGTAAACTGAGGACTACCTGTGCACATGCATCCCCCCTCCTTTCCAGCTGCATTCCCACGAAAAGAGCAGCATGGCGCCAGCTCAGTGCAGTCTATCTTTCTCACCTGTCATGAGACGGGATTTGAGGAGGGAATCTTTGATGATGTCATAGGTCACCAGTTCGGCACAATTCACAATGGCATTTCGGGATACGTTAGGCAGCGTCCCTAATTGTGTGAGAGTTAAAAATAAAAAGGATTATGATGACCCAAAAGGGTGTGACACAAAAATAACACAGTCACAAAAGTAGAATAAATTCCCTTTAATGCCTCCAACTCCACCCAAATGTCCAATTATCCTCAGCTGGAGATCAAACTCTGCCAAAAACAGTCTACGAAGGAAAGAAATGCAGTCCGAACCCAAAGTAAAGATAATTAGGAATTTAAAAAAACCCAACAAAAACCACACTGAAGTCATTAACACGGTAGGCCAGGATGATAAATTGCAGACTTTCAAATGATAACGCAGCACCCACAGTTGGGAGGACGCCAAAACCCAGACAAGACTTGACAAAGATAATGCACACTTTGCTTCCAGCAAGGAGCTATGTGCAAACGCCCCTCTTATATCCTGTTCTCCCAGCTGCAACTAATGAAAGGGATCAGGGCCTTTTCCTCTCCCG
>BHFT01028457.1:0-22413 GCA_004320025.1 Laticauda laticaudata
TGCGTTAACCAATGGATGGCAAGTGTTTTTCTCCATTTTACATCCTCTTTCCATCCGTTGGTGCAGTGTGACATGGGTTTAAGACCTTTTGTTAGCTTTGCCTGGTAAAATAGTTGTGCAGTAATCTGGAGAAAAGAGAGCAGGACACATGTACTTATTGAAATTTGCCTTTCATGAATTGACAAGAAGATATGGAAAATGCTGTTGACTCAATGTTGTCTAAAAAATGGCTCATATTTCCTATTTTGAATCAGCTATCCTGACTTTCTTCAGACAGTTCAAGTAACTCAGTTTGAAATATAAAAGCTAAGGCTAACTACCTTAACCTATTACTGTATCAGATACCTCAGGGCTGTCAAACTCTCAGCCCGCAGACTGAATGCATCCTGTGCTGGCCGTGCCCACACCCGGTTTAACAAAGGGGAAAAAATCCTGATATGTCACATGATGCCACAGAAGTTAAGTACCTTCCGTTCCTTTCCTTTCCTTCTCTTCCCTTCCCTTTCCTTCCCTTCCCTTCAATGAATCCACATACAAACAGGAGATTGTACAACTTGCCTCATGATGTAACCAGAACAACCTGTAACTGAACATTCAAAACCATAGAAATGGTGGTAGACTTTAGAAGAAACCCTCTCATACAATACTAGACAACACAGTATCAACAGTAGAGACCTTCAAATTTCTAGGTTCTACTATATCACATGACTCAAAATGGATACTTTACATCAAAAAAGTCATCAAACAAGCATAACAAAGAATGTCCTTTCTGTTCCAACTCACAAAGCTCAAACTGCCAAAGGAGCTGCTGATTCAGTTCTACAGATGAATTATTGAGTCTGTCATCTGCACTTCTAGAACTGTCTGGTTTGGTTCTGCAACCCAACAGGACAGATACAGACTTCAGAGGATAATTAAGACTGCAGAAAAAACAATTACTAACAACCTGTCAATCGAGTCCCTGTATACTGCAAAAGTCAAAAAGAGGGCTGTGAAAATATTTACAGAGCCCTCACATCCCAGACATAAACTGTTTCAACTCCTTCCCTCAAAACAACACTATAGAGCACTGCACAGCAGAACAACTAGACACAAGAACAGTTTTTCCCCAAATGCCATCACTCTGCTAAACAACTAATTCCCACAACACTGTCCAACCAGGGGTGGGATTCAACTTTTTTAACAACCAGTTCAATATCACTCAATTTGAGGCACCATCTCCTTGCCTGGCCTCTCATGACTGTGGGGATGCTGCAATAGTCATAACTGTGAAAAATTGTCATAGGTCACTTTTTTACAGTGCCATTTTAAGTTTGAATGGTCACACAAGCAAAGTACCAGCAAAGAAGTCTAGTCCTACCAAGAATGTAATAAGGGTTAATGGAGAGGCAGTTTCTGTAAGCAACAACACCAGAATGTTTCCTTCCTGCCTTCCTTACAAGATTAGGCCAGTAATTTCTTCTAACAACTAGTTCTCAGAACTGCTTAGTATGCTAACAACTGGTTCTAGCGAATGGGTGCGAACTGGTAGAATCCCACCCTTATGTCCAACTATTTACAAAGTCTGCACTACTATTACTATTAATCTTCTCATCACTTCTTATCTCCCATCCCCTCCCACTTGTGACTGTATGACTGTAATTTTGTTGTTTGTATCCTTACGATTTATATGGATTGTTTCCTAGTATGATCTGATTGCTTATTGTACCGTATGACTATTATTAAGTGTTGTACCTTATAATTCTTGACTCTGTATGAATGTATCTTTCCTTTTACGTATACAGAGAGCATTTGCACTAAGACAAATTCCTTGTGTGTCCAATCACATTTGGTCTACCTTCAAGGACAGTTAAGATTCATAACCTTACTGGGGGAGGTGGTAGCATGGACCAAAATAGGTTGGCTCGTGCATCAACTACAACAGACATATCTTGCTATAATCATGCTCTTCTTTTTTTTTTTCTTTTAATGAATGAGTATTCCATTCCAGAACTTCTCTGTCATTTTGATATCAGATTAATTCAATTCCAGTGAGATTCAGTTCAGATGTCCAGATATCAGAACATTACTTCTCATGGCTCTACTTATTGTCTATATGCTGAAGCTTTTCTATGATGGAGGATAAAGGGTTTAATTCCAAATATTCCCAACCAGTTATGACTTTGGAGTAGGTGGGAATAAAATGACTGAACTGCTTTCATTGGATACCCAAGTAATCACATTCAAATCTGGGCTCTGAAATCCATCTCTCTGTGTTTGTCTGTCTGTCTGACTATCTATCTGTCTATCTGTCTGTCTGTCTCTCTCTCTCTTGCATACATAGCAGTTCATTGTCTTTGAAAGTCTAAAAAATGTGGATAGACCATTTTCCCTCCTTCTTGATTTTACTGCCTTAGAAATTAGAAGTAAATGGAAGAACATACTTAGGAAATGTCTCTATTGATTCTTTTAAAAATCTCATTTGGATTAATCAAAGAATGAAACTAATTTGAACTTTCCTTTTTAATACTGCTGGGTTCCCCCTCCCCCTCTGTTTCAGAAGGAGCAGATAGAGATGATTTTAACAGAATTTGCACATATGTTTATTATATTTATGCCAATCATACACATTCTTGAAAAGCTGAGATATTCCTCATTTATGGCTTGCTTGTTTTTTAGGTGCTCTCTAGGCAAGTTCTCCTTTGTGACTTTCCAAAGGCTATGTTATGATTTTCATTGAGGAAAAAATTAAATACTTCCTTATATATAGTATATGGAAAAATAAATATGTATATAATATTAATCATATATACAAGGTCATATTGTCAATATATATGTATATCAACAGTGTATAGGACAGACAGATCAACAAATCAAGGGAATTGTAAAATAAGTCAAACTTCAAGTGAACCATGAACAATTCCTAATGTTCCAATCAGTAAGGCTCATCACCTAGAACACTTGGGATTTCAGGTGGTATATAATTAATAATACTAACATTAATACGACTAATAATAATATTTTTACACCAAATATCATAGTTGTTAAAATTTGAAACATACAATTTATTGATACTGCTGTACCAGGAGACCCCAGAGTCGAAGGGAAAAGAACTGGAAAAAATGACAAAATATTGCAACCTGGCCATCAAAATTATGCGGATATAGATGAAATATGTAACAATGATACTCATTGTCATCGGGGCACTTGGTACCATGTTCAAGAATATTTCAAAATACATCAAGAAGTTGCAGCTTCTTGCTATAACGCAGCAGAGCTGCAAAAGACTGTACTACTTGGAAAAACATAGATTTTAAGAAGATACTTAGTTGATACCTAGGATGTTGGCAGCAATCCATATCAACCATTAGTGTCAGTCAATGATATTTGTGATACATTTTTAAATGTTACGTTGACTGAGTTTCATGTTTAATGAATAAAAGAGATAATAATAATAATGAGATATCTAGGATTCTCTTAGCAACCCATATCAACCATTAGCACCAGTCAATGATATTTGTGATACCTTTTAAATGTTCAGTTGACTGAGTTTCATGAATGATGATGATCATGATAATGCCACAGTGCTTGGATCTGCACATATACTATGCCAATACATTGTGAGATCCTCTGGAAGAATATAAATCCTTCTATTTCCCACCATTCAGTCACAACTGAAGAAGCTTCTTGGATAAGAAGTGAAACATTTTCAAGGAAAAAAACCAAGAAAGCCCAGTTGCCTTTTGAAAAGCATCTGTAAGACAATCATCACCTGAATTACAAAACATTTGCTAGACCTATATTTGAATATAGCTCATCAGTCTGGAACCCATATCATGTATCTGATATTAACACAATTGAAAAAGTCCAGAAATATTTCACAAGAAAAATTCTCCGCTCTTCTATGCATTGCAGAATACTTTATGCCACTGAGAAAATCTAGAAAACCTAGACCGAGAAAAACTAGAACTACACCGCCTCCAGTCCGATATAAATATAGTATATAAAATCATACATTGCAATGTCCTACCTGCAAATGAATACTTCAGCTTCAGTCATAACAATACAAGAGCACACAATAGATACAAACTCAAGGTTAATCACATCAAACTTGACTGCAGAAAATATGACTTCAGCAACAAAGTGGTCAATGTCTGGAATACTCTACCTGACTCTGTGGTTTCTTCCCCAAACCCCAAAAACTTTAACCTTAGACTGTCTATTATTGACCTCACCCCCTTCCTAAGAGGCCTGTCAGGGGCGTGCATAAGCGCACCAATCATGCCTACCATCCCTGTCCCATTGTTTTTTATTTTTCTTATAAGTATCTATCTCATGTATCCAAAACTATATTTATTCTCATACCTGTATCTTGTAAGCGATTGACAAATCAAATAAAATGTAAAAAATGTAAAATGGATGATTGAGAATTTCCATAGATAAATTTGGGTGATACTTTAGTTTGCACTCTGAATTATATCATCAAAATAACTAGTTCTCAGAAAAAACCCATGGTAGATGAAAATTCATCTTTTTTACTGATTGGGTAAAGAAAGACATAGTAGTTGGTAGTACAAAATGCAAAACATGAAAGAAACAAAACATATGAACATATATTGCTTATTAATTAGAAACAGCAATGGAAAACAGTGTCACCCAAAATAATTACTATTTTCTTATGCTTTGTAATGGTATTTCTGATATGTAACAACCACATCAGCCCCTTCTAATAAAAATTACAGGTATCTGCATCTTTATTTATGAAACTGATAGTTTTATAAAAATGATAGAGAGAATAATACAAAAGTAGTCAGACAAGAAATTTATTAGCATTAACTTCCTTAACCATAATAATAATAAAAACCATCAACTAAAGGCATCAGTGAGAATATAATTGGCAAAGAAATAGAGACCGGTCATGTGTAACATAATTATAAAAAATAGAGTTATAACTGATGCTAAGATACAGTATTGCATGCTGAAAAGTTTTTATATTTTACAGAATAATTTCCCAATAGATTTCAGTGTAGCTTATTTTCTTTACTTGCAAATAAGAGTAATTACAAATAATGTTATCTACTAGAAATGGGATTTTTTGGAAAATTAGTTTAAGAAGAACAATAATTTTCAAGAGACTGTTATATATACATAGAGTATATGATTATCTCTATATACAGAAAATATATACTAACAGAAAGACTCAAGATGAGTGATGAATTTTGGTTTTTTTCTACTCTTAAGCGATTGGAATTGTAACCATCTCAAATAAATATCTGGGAACTCGTATAGAGATGGAGGAGGGGGGGATTTCATGGGCACCTCTATATACATTATCTGCAAGCAATATAGATACATCTTAAAGATAAAGGTAAAGGTTCACACATACGTGCTTATTGTTTCCAGTTCTAGGGGACGGTGCTCATCTACATTACCAAGCCAAAGAGCCAGCATTGCCTGAAGACATCTCCGTGGTCATGTAACTGGCATGTCTAAACACCAAAGATGCACGGAATGCTGTTACCTTCCTACCAAAGTGGTCCCTATTTTTTTACTTTGTATTTTGACATGTTTTTTAACATGTATTTTGACATGTTTTTGAACTGCTAGGTTGGCAGAAACTGGGACAAGTATCAGGAGCTCACTCCATTATGCAGTGCTAGGGATTCAAACCGCCGAACTGCTGACCTTTCTGATCAACAAGCTCAGCGTCTTAGCCACTGACCTACTGCATCCCTCATCAGAAACAGCTTACCACTCCTTTTAATCATTTTTATTCTCTTTTCAGTCAACTTAATAGCTCTGAAATTTTCTAGTGGTTTGCTATTCAAGTACAAATGAGGTCCAAAACCAAATTACAATTAGTTTTTGGCACTGGTAAATAGTGGCTAGGTTTTAAAAGTAAAGGTGAAGAATGCTATTCTATCCAGTTGTGTCCGATTCTATGGGGAGGTGCCTCTTTGCCAAGGAAGACAGCATTGTCCAAAGACACTTCCATGACCGAGTGGCCTACATGACTATATGCCTATGTGCATGGAATGGTGTTACCTTCCTACCCATTTATCTAACCACATTTGCATGCTTTCAAACTACGAGGTTAGCAGGAGCTAAAATTTTGCACACAGGTTATAGTTTCCTCTGATGATGGAAGCTCTATCTCTAGATAGTTCAGCTAGAAAATATATTTTAAGATGATAATCCCATACACACCCAGATTGAATGCATCCTCCAATGAAAAACTCATTCAATTAAAAAAATCTCACCTTGTTGGCTTTTCTATGTTAGGTGGTGATAGACTACAACACAACATCAATTTAAAATGAAACTATGTGAGAGTGAGAGTACTGTATTATATATTGCAACTAAGGGTCAATGTTAATGGAAACAAATTTTGCTCTTGTTCAAAAACCACTCAGCTTCATCTTCTCATTTCTCACTTCATTAGCAGCAAACTGTATGATGAGATTCCCTTAAAAAAAGGAAGATTTTCCAAAATGTTGGAAGAAAAACTGGACACAATTTCACTAATTGCAGAGTTAACCCTGACCTATTCTTGGAAGTGAGAAGGCAACACACTTCCTATACTTTGCCACAATGACAAACTCTCAGTTTCTATAGGGAATAGGAGGGATACTTAAAGCAATAATCAAATTAAACCTATGCTGAAAATCTTGATCTAGTCATATTGTAGATTTTATTCCTCAAATCCTTCTCATGCTTTCACACTTTTACTAAGGGAGAACTGGTGGAAACCACAAATGTACTTTCATATTTCTCCAGGGATCATCAGGCAGTTAAACCAGTTTTTGATTTGCTGTCTTTATGCAGGTCATTTTAGATCAGGATGTCCTGATCTTGGCAATTTTAAGGTGCATGGATGGCTGGGGAATTCTGGGAGTTGAAGTTGCCAAGATTGGAAAACTCTGTTTTTGATGGAGTCATTGTTCAAAAAGATGCAGTCTTTCTAAAGAAGCTGACTTTCACTTATGCCTGTATTTTATAAAATTGAAGACAATCTTAGAATAAAGGAAAAAAAAACACCTTGCTTAATTCAGATTTAAATCTTGAGAAAAATCTCTTTTACAGCTTTCCAGTTCTGCATTTGAACAAGGGAATTGTATGTATGACTGATTGCCTCGCTATCCAACACATGGAAAATAAGAAAAAGAAATACATGTTCCTCATGTGAAAGAGAAGAATGAAAAATTGAAATATATGTTCTTGATTATGTTTATACTGGTTCATTGCAAAGTCAACCTGATGTTCAGGCTGGATTTGGCATTTTTATCCACCTGTTGAGTCCCTCCCAAGGACCTGAGATGAGCAGATGGATGTTAGATGGTGCTAAAGATATTGTTGCAAGATGTGTTATGAGTAAATCTGCCTTTTGCAATTGATTAATGGTAATTTTGTCAATGACGATAGTATTCAAGTAGTGCTCCATTTGTTTTAGGATTGCATCCAAAGTGCCTATTACTATTGGGACTATTTGTGCTTTCTTTTGCCACAGTTGTTTTATTTCTATTTGCAGGTCTTTGAATTTTATTATCTTCTCTAGTCTTTTCTCTTTTTGTATCAATTATTTTTGTATTATTAATTTTTAACACTCAATTAAAAACAAACAAGGAAGTGTTTCAGTGAAGGCTGGTGAGCAATTAGAAATTATTTGCTCCTTTATCATTTAAGATGTTCTATTTCATTTAGAGGGTTTTTTGCTTTGTTTTGTTAGTTAATTTGTTTGTTTTTGAGGTGATGGACTTTATCAAAAGCAGGTCAATCTAATTCCTAAGAATTAAGGTTTTAAATAAAAGACAGTTCTGCTACACTGTTAGTATTACAGACACCAATTGTTTGGAGAATACTTAATTAAATCATAATTACAAAAAAAAAATATCCTTGTCGGCTCAACGGGGCTATAGGGAAAGCAAAAGACACGTAGAGGATAATCTCATTATCAGAGATCTGTTTCCAGCAAATTAAAATTGACTTCTTCCAAACAGGCTAGATGAATTAGAAAGCCAGAGTCTTTATGAATTGACAAAGTAGTTTTAGAATACCACTTAAGAAAATGAAAAAAAGGGAAGAAAAAATACTGAAGATACAAAAATAGTTAATTAAAGCATGATGTAGATGACTGATAAAAGGAAATAAAACTTCAGTCAAAAAAGTAATCATAAAATAATCATTTAAAAGAAAATGTTTTGCATACACACAAATGTGAACATCCACACATATGTCATATTTCCCTTTTTCTTATCACCTCTTTTGGGGAAAAATAATGTTCTGTTCCCCAAAATATAGTTTAAATACATTAAAGCTTTGACCAAATGTTGTGACAGCTCAGATTAAGAGTTTGACACTATAATGCAAATGTTATCCTTTAACTATGACGAAATTTTGAATTTGAATGTTGTGGCTCCAAATTTCTGTAGGTAAACTAAATATGTGGAAAATGAGACAAAATGTATTTTCTGGTCTTTCATGAATTTCATGCATGGATGCCATTAAAAATATTCATATGAACTCAAAATGTGTGCAACTTTTCACAGCTTGCACACAACATAAAACATTAGATAAAAAGATGGAAAATGGACCCAAGGAGTATGTACTGTATGTAGCATTTCTCCACACACAATTATACATAGTGACAGGGAAAAGGCAGGAAAGCTAAATAAATATTTGGTCTGGTAAAAATCACACAAAAGCCATAGTATTCCATCCTGAAGAGAGTCAGTTTAATGTAATTGTTAGGGCTCCACGGCAGAAACTGGGAGACTGTGAGTTCTAGTCCTATATAAACCCCAAGGTCAATTAGATGATCTTGGGCCAGTTACTCTCTCTTAGCTCTACAAAGCAGACAAAAACAAACCACTTTTGAAGTATTGCCAAGAAAACTGGAGGGACTGATTCAGGCAGTCTTCAAGAGTCAACACTTACTTGAGGGTACATCTCTAGAAAGAAAACTTCTATTACTGCAAATAAGCAAATAGCCCACCTGCAAAATTGAGGTTTTTATTTTGTAAAGAAACAATGTCTCTTTCATTTAGCTGTTGAGACAATTGCCAGACAATTGAAGGCATGCATGTGTGGAAAGAGAGAGAGAGAGAGACAGAGAGAGAGGGAGGGAGGGAGGGAGGGAGGGAGGGAGAGGGAGGGAGGGAGGGAGAGAGAGGGCTTGAGTAAATTCTGTGTCTGTCTCTCTCTCTCTTTTTCTCTCTGTCTGTCTCTCAATATGCATGTGTCTTCCTGTACACTTTTCAAACATATATGAGAAGTACAAATAAAATACTTTTATTATCAATTCCATTGGGGTTAATCTGGCATTCATTTCCTGCTGGACTTCCCAGGAGCGTAAATATTAACATCAAACAAAATCTAATCTCTTGACACTTAAAATATCTGCAAAAAATCAAATCCCTGTTAAATGAAAATAAATTCCCTCATGAAATCAGCATGTGAGAAAAAGGTACGCTGCTGTATTATTTAATTAAAACAAAAAGCAGTTGTTACATTTTTTTAGAAGTTGCCTACATTTGGTAAATTACAAAATTCAATCTTGATGTTAAAAATAAAATTAATATTAAAAATGGATATTTTAAAAAAAAAAAAAAAAGCAAATAGCTGGATGAACAGGTGCAAACAAATGATTATTTACTAGGTATGTATTTTTTTGCAAATATTGTTGTGTTCTATAATGATTCCAGGACAGTGTTGGTGAACCTTTTTGACACCAAGTGCCAAAACAGGAGCACACGCACACATGCGCACTGGCCACCTGGTCTTCTAGTTTCTGAAGTGCATGCAGACATGAAGAGCAGCTGCCTGGTGCACATGAGCATACTGGGAAGATGGTCTTCTGATTTTTGGCACACATATGTGCACTGGTCAGCTGGTCTTTGCTCATGCACGTGCATCAGAAAAGGAAGACCAGGTGGCCATTGTGTACGTGTATGCTGGAAACTGGAAGAACATTTTTCCAGTGCGTGTACATGAAGACCAGCTTACCGGCGCAAAAGAGTTACTGTAACTCAAAAGAGCAATGTGTGATGGCTCAGGTGCCTGGAGAGATGGCTCTGTTTGCCACTTCTGACACATATGGCATAGGTTCGCCATCATGGCGATAGGATATTGCCATACAATGAATATTCAATACCCTAAAATATATTGGCAAGATTTTCAAAAGGGTTTGTCATTCCCTTCCTAGGGCTGAGAGAAAGTGACTGGGTGACCCAGATGACTTTGTGTTCAAGGTGGAACTAGAACTCATAGTATCCTGGTTTCTAACCTGGTGCCTTAAACCATTGCACCAGACTGGATTTCATTGCCTGGATTATATGTAGCAATTACAGTTATTTTTATCTCCATGATGTTTCCTCTTATAATAATATATTGGTTGGGGAAGAAAAGGAATGAAAGATACTCTGTTGTACCATTCCTAATGGTGTCTATTCAAACTTTTTCTAAAAGTATCTCTACTTTTATTATCACTATTAAAAAAAATGTTCTGATTGTTTTTGGTGTTCCTTCCCTCTCATTTCAAGTATACATCTGAAAGTCTGCACTTTCTGACTGATCTTTTGATTTCCACTAATATTAACAGAGAAAGCTAAATAGGAATGTAGAAAGGATTTGCAGATGATATCAAAATAATACCTTAGAAGACAAAGTAAAATTCAAAGAGATCTTGAAGGGTGTAAAAGCTGACCTAAATTAACCCTAAATTAATTTCAATAAAGGTAAATGTAAAACCTTGCATTTATATATAAATAGAATCCTATGCACAAATTTGGGATAAGTGACATCTGTCTTGATAACTACACTACTGAATTTAGTAAATTACATGTTAAAAATATTCACCACTGTGATATGACAGCTAACAAAGCTAATCAAAAGGAAAGCAACATCATAATCATAGTGTCTACAGTTTGTCAATTCTCTTCTGGAATTCCTTTCTATTTCTCAACTTTTACATTTAACTTTTTATATTTAAATAGTTGTACTTTTATATTAATTTTAAGAAGGATAGTGATCAACAGGAATATATCCTAAACACTGCAATAAATTTAGTGTGGGACTAGAGTCCAAAAAACAACCAGATGCCCTCTTTCCTTCCTTCCTCCCTCCCTTCTTTCCTTCCTCTTTTCTTTTCTTTTCTTTTCTTTTCTTTTCTTTTCTTTTCTTTTCTTTCCTTTTCTTTCCTTTTCTTTTCTTTTCTTCCCCCCCCCTTTTTTCTTTCTTGGTTATATTAGTTTTACAAAAGTCATTACAGTCAGACAGAAACTTCTAACTATCTGAACTTCAGTGATGTCAAAGATTAAAACAAACTTTCTGAATGTAGAAATTCCAACATTAGTTGGAAAAATAGTAGTTTCTTTATTTTTAAACAGAAGCTGAGCACATATCAAAGCCATTGCCAAAGTTTTCTTTTCATCAGCAGGGAGCTGGATGAATGTGACTTTGAATACCTTTAATGAGCTATAGTTAAGTTATGCTCCATTTTGGTCTTATTGCAGTTTTATTGGCAAAGCTCAGTGATAGTGAAGGTTTGCACTAGTTAAGCCCATGTCACACTGCACCAACGGATGGAAAGAAGATGTAAAACGGAGAGAAACACTTGCCATCTGTTGGTTAACGCGATACTTCCATTCTGACTCACTGCTTCGATTTTTCTATCTCTCTATCATCCAGCAACCGTCGACTGAGTTCCATCGCTGAAAAAGTTTTGAGTCTTCTCAAAACTTTTTGAATTGCGGAAAATGATCCAACGCGTCCTTTTTCTGCATCCGCAACGCATACGGGGGAACATCGTTCTACTTCCATTGTCAATCCATACGCATCCGCTATATCTGCTAGACATCCACTGTGCATCTGCGCAACTCAAATCCGACTCCAGGGAAAAATGGACACAGGGAGGAAGTGAAACGGATGCGGAACGGATGCACAGCGTCAGTAAGCATCAGACGGAGAAAGGATGAAAGTGGATGCAGCTCGCATACATGCATTAAAATGGAGAAAAACATTCGCAGTGGGGACGTATCTCGGATATAAAGGATGTATGCAGGATGCCTAGAGGATGACAAGGACACTGAGCGAAAACATGATATTTCCTATAAAAGGGGGAGGAACTCAACTGGATCTCACTTTCAGTCCAGCAGCCCTGCTGTGCAGACCTCTTCAGCTTTCATCTGGCTTTCTGCTCTTCCACAGCATCCAGTCATCTCCACCATGGATCGTAATACACCTCCTTTGGTAGCCATCATCGTCTAAAACAACCTGCGGAAGCCATCTACAGGCTCTTTCACCTGTTCTACGCGAAGAAAGGAGTGGCCAAGAAGTGTCTGGGTCCGAAGATGGATCAGGAGAAGAGCAGAGTACGGACTGTACAACAAGCTGATGATGGAGCTCAGGAACGAAGACACTCGTGAATTCCAGAACTTCATGAGGAGCCCGCAGCCATGTTTGAGACGAAGTTGTGGGTGGCTGAGACCCAGTTGACCCAAGGAAACACCAACTTCCAGCCGAACCTGGACCCTGGGCTCAAGTGGCACTAACTCTCGCGCCACCTGGCCTCAGGGACCACATACAGGAGCATGCAGTACGGCTGGAGGGTGCCACAACAACACCATCAGCATTGTGGTCAGAGAATGGTCAGGCCATCATCAAAGAATACCTGGAGGAGCTCCTCCAGTGCCCTCCACTGAAGAAGGCTGGAAGAAAGTTGCAGAGCAGTGGTATCAACAAGTGGAACTTCCCCCACACCGCTGGACGCCATAGATGGGAAGCATGTGGCCCTGCAAAGCTGCCAGCAAACACAGGGTCTACTTATTTAACTACAAGGGCTTCTTCAGCATCATCCTCTTCGCCATGGTCGATGCTGACTACAATTCATGTACATTGATTCTTCAGCGCAACAGCTCATCTTCAGATGCCCAGGTACACAATTGCCAGTCACCTCAAGGAGGGCGAACGCACACCTCACATGGGCTTCCCAGATCCAGACCCCTGCCCAACGACATGCAAGATGTGCCCTACTCATCGTGGGGTGATGCCTTCTCCCTCAAACCTACCTCATGAAGCCCTACACCTCCAGATGCCTCACCGTGAAGAGAGGATCTTCAACATACAGGCTGTCCAGGGAAAGGCAGGTGGTGGAGAACGCCTTTGGCATCCTGCCAACAGGTTCCAGGTACTTCTCACACACCATGCAACATCGCCCGGAGACCATAGCGGAGGATCGTGGAACTTGCTGCATCCTGCACAATCTCATGCGCACCCGCTACCCAGTGTTGCACGAACAGCTCGTGGACCTCCAAACAAGGCAATGGGGACATGGAGCCTGGGGATGGAGGCAAGGGCAAACCTGATAGACACTCTGGATGTGCAAGGCCCCCACAGAGCCTCATGTGAAGGGAAGAAGCAGCGACAACCCCCTGAGACACTGGTGCAACTCCCCAGCTGGAGCAGTGGAGTGGCAAGACAGGATGATAGATGATTAATAGATGCTTCCTTCAGCCTGTCTCATCACACTGATGAGATTGGGCCATGTATGTTGGGTGGCCTACAATGAACAGGGCATATAATACAGAGTTGTGTTTATGTTCAAATGTGTGGATCAATGCTTACATTGTTAATTGATAATAAAGGGCCAAAGGTGTGGCACCTGGGATGGTGGATCCATCACAGTCCCACTATGCTTGCACTGGAGATTATCTACCCCACAGCTTATATCCATCCCCAAAGGTATCCCTGCCCATCCCACAGCTATTACCCATACCAAAGGTATCGCTGCCCATCCCACTGCTATCCTAACCCATCCCAAAAGTATCCGTTACAATCCCATCTGCTATCTTAACCCATCCCACAAGCATGCAAAGGGCTTTAACCATTTCTAAAAGTTTCCACCAAGACTTTATTTACAAAATTAAATGAATGCAAGAGTGATGCAGCAAAGATAATCTTTATTAATAACAAGCTGTAAAAGGAAAATGACCCAAGTCAGTGTCCAAAGCAAAAATAAAGTCAACAGGTAGCCACGCAGTCCTCTGGCACTCTTCTGGGTCACTCTGAGGCTATGCCCAGTCTCAGGGTGAGGGTATAGGAGCTGGGAGTGGTGCTGCTGGAGTGCTCATCTGAGGCACACCATTGGGTGCCTGGCCCCAAGGGGACAACAGGGGACGGCTGTGTGGAGGAATGCCTCTCAGAAAGCTGGCTCATTCCATGAGTTGAGAGCCCCTTCCTCCATGACATGGGTGTCAGCCCCAAAAGCGATGACAGATGTTCTGAGGCCGGGCTTGCTGTGGGTGGGAGGAAGGAGCAGTGTAGTGGGGATGTCTGGTCTGTAGCTGAGCGAGGTGAGGTGACGGTGGCATCTGTGGCATCGGTGGCATCTGTGGCATGGCTGGCATCGGTGCATGGCTGGCATTGGTGGCGTGGCTGCATCGGTGGCGTGGCTGGCATTGGTGGCATCAGTGGCACTGGTGACAACTGATGTACCCTGTGTCTGGACTGGAGGGCTGCCTGTGCTGCTGGAACTCCTGGTAGCCATAGCCTTGGTAAGTGAAGGACCTGTGGAAAAGCCTTGGAAGGGCAATGACATCACCTGGGGTGGAGGAGCAGGCCTGGACTGGGTGGGAGCAGGTCAGCTGGGTCTGGAGGGTGTGAAGAAGCAGCGTGATCCGGTCCTTCACACCTCGGTACTGTGTTTTGCCGACATGTTCATGAGGGTCTGGTTGATGTAGGCGGAGGAAGGGCTTCAGTTGGAGGATGGGACGTCTGTGTGTACCAGCTGAGAGAGGAGATCTACGCTGCTTTCTGATGGTGTTCTGATCTCCAGCAGGACACTGTGGCTCTGCCCCTCTGGTCTGCCTCTCTGCCTTTCAGTGGAGGTGGATCTGGGGGTGGCATGCGGGTTGGTCTGTGGTGGAAAGTCCCCTCTCCTTGCTCCACTGCGTCAGGGGGTCCTCCACGCGCTCCGCCATGGGTATACAGCTGTCGGGGGTCTCCGTCGTGGCATGCTCCACAGATTCCTGCCTGGACACAGGAGCTGACTCTTTTGCCGAAGAGGACTGGCTCTAGCAGGCTGCCTGAGAGAGAGGTTGTGAGAGGGGCTGCTCCTCGGTGGGGGACCTCACCCCAAGAAGCTGCACTTTGGCCATCACGTTGGTCTCTCTGTCCGTCAGCTTAGACCGGCGGACCTGGCCAGACTTCTTGAGGTGCAGCTTCCCGTGCCAGGTGTGCATGTGCCTTCACCAGCCAAGGAGCACCTCTGAATGTAGCCCAGGCTCTCTGCCTTCTCTCTCCAGCAGCCCTGCTTTTCCTCTTTTGTGTCTCGATAGAGCCTGTGTTCCTTCCGCCAAAGATATTCATTCTCCCTCAGCCACTCCATTATCTCCTCCTCATGTTCCTCTTCGATTGTGTATTGCCTCCTCTCTCCATTCACGCGTCTGCCTCTTCCTCCCTTTGGCAGGGCCATATGGGCCCTCATCAGAGGGTGTTGAGGTCTGTAGGGGCTGCCTCCTCCACAACCACCACTAGCAGCAGCAGAACAACAAACAGTAGCAGCAAAAAGCAGGACCAGCAGGACCGACAGCACCACCAGCACCAGCCAGCCAGTAGCAGCACCAGCAGCACCAGAAGGACCAGGAAGAGCACAGCAGAGTAAGCACCAGAAGCACCAGCAGCACGAGCAGGACCAGTGAGCACCAGGAGCACCAGCAGGACCAGCAGCCCCAGCAGGACCAGGAGCAGCGCCAAAGCGAGTAGCACCACTAGAAGCACCAGCACCAGGACAGTTCCTAGCAGAGTAAGCACCAGCAGAAGCACCAGCACCAGGAGCAATGCCAGCAGAGTAAGCACCAGAAAAAGCACCACCACAGAAGCACATCAGTAGAGTAACACCAGCCAGAACCACACCACCAGAAAGCAATCATCAGCAGAAGCAC
The DNA here is from genome assembly GCA_004320025.1 of Laticauda laticaudata. NCBI lineage: Eukaryota > Metazoa > Chordata > Lepidosauria > Squamata > Elapidae > Laticauda > Laticauda laticaudata. Next base: position 15,918 of record BHFT01028457.1, read on the forward strand.
CACCTCCAGAAGAAAGCATCAGCAGAACCCCAGCAACAGAAGACAGCGAGCCCGGACAGCAGAAGCCCCAGCAGGAAGCAGAGTCAGGGCCAGGGGTGGATGGTGCCCCTGTCCCTCTTGCCAGGGCTGGCAGCAGATGGCAGAGGCTTCTGTTCTTCCCATGGTTGTCTGGGTTGCTGGCTGGCTGCTGGCTGCCTGGCTGGCTGGCAGGAAGCAGTCTTTCTCTGAATCGTGACTCTGCTTGGGAGCTGCTTCCCTTTATATCCATGGGGCTGGCACAATGCACCTCCCCGCATGCGCAGTGAACCCTAGGCATCCGCTAGACATCTGCTAGGCTTCACTAGGCTTCCGCTCTGCATCCGCTTCATCCCCTCAGCACCGCTCTGCATCCATTCTTTCCGTTCTGTCTCTGCTTTTGCTGTGCTCCCCCGGAAGCCTTGCGGATGTGCCATCTGCTCCCATCCGCTTCCATCCGCTAGCTTCCGTGAGCATCCGCTTTCCATCCGCCCTATGTCCTCCCCCCGTCCGTTCCTTTCCATGTTGTCCGCTCTGCTTATGCAAAATTCGGGGCACTTCGAGGGTGGATAACAATGATGGAACATTTGTCATCCGCTGTGTCCTTTTTACAAAACGTTTTGCGTCCTGCGGCACAGTGGTGACAGGGCCTTTTAGTCACAATGAACAATACATAAAGAGAGCACCCTTTCCCCCTGCCTCTCATGTACCAGTGTTTTAAAGTCACTCAACACATTGATTAAGCCCTTTCACACTGCACCAACGGATGCAAAAGGAGGATTAAAAACGGACAAAACAGCTTGCCATCCGTTGGTGAACGCGATGTATCTCGCTCTGTATCACTGCTCTGTTTTGCTTCCCTCTATCTGTCCAGCATTCATCTATTGACATTTCATCCGCTCAAAAGTTTTGAGCTGCTCAAAACTTTTGCGTGGAAAATGTATCCAATTCGTCCATTCTGCATCTGCTACGACATCCGCTAGGCATTCCGTTCTGCATCCACCATATCCGCTAGGCATCCGCTGCATATCCCCGCAACTCCATCTCGCTCGGACACAGGGAGGAAGCGGAACGGATGCAGAACGGATGCAGAATGATTGCCTAGTTGGAAACAAAGTGTTTAAAATGGAAAAAAACGTTCACAGAGGGGACCTATCTCGGGATATTAAAAGATGTCTAGAAGGATGCCTAGAGATGCCTAGAGGATGCAAAGGGGCCACCTATACTGCCTATAAAAAGGGGAGCAACTCATATGCATCTCAGTTTCAGAACAGCACCCTGTGGTGCGGACCTCTGCCAGCCTTCATCTGCCTCTTCCTCTTCCACAGCATCCATGTCATGTCCACCCGTGGATTGTAAAAAATCCCTTTGCAGCCACCATCCTTCTGCAACAGTGCAAAGCCATCTACAGCTCTGTGAACTCTATACTTCATGGGAAGAAAAAGAGGCGGCCAAGAAGCGTCTGGGTACGAAGATGGATCGGGAGAAGAGCGAGGATGGACTGGTACAACAAGCTGATGGTGGACGCTCAGGAACGAAGACACTCGGTGTTCACAAACTTCATGAGGATGCTCCAGCCATGTTTGACGAAACTTGTGCAGCACCTTGACACCCAGGTTGACCGAGGCAAACACCAAACTTCCGGCCCAGCCTGGAACCTGGGCTCAAGGTGGCACTCACTCTGCGCCACCTGGCCTCAGGGACCACTACAGGAGCATGCAGTAGCGGCTGGAGGGTGCCACCAACACCATCAGCATTATGGTCAAGAAGTGATTGCAGGCCCATCATCGAAGAATACAAGGAGGAGCTCTCCAGTGCCCCTCCACTGAAGAAGGATGGAAGAAAGTTGCAGAGCAGTGGTATAAAGGTGGAACTTCCCCCATACCATTGGAGCCATAGAATGGGAAGTACGTGCCTGCAAAGCGCCAGCCAACTCACGGTCCTCTTATCACAACTAACAAGGGATTCTTCATTATCATCCTCTTCGCCATGGTCAATGCTGACTACTAGTTTTATGTACATCGATTCTTCAGGCAACGGCTCATCTTCAGATGCCCAGTATACAACGCAAGTGACCTCAAGGGTGGGTCTTGGAATGCAACCTCATCATGGGCTTCCCAGATCCAGAACCCTGACCAACGACACACAAGAGTGCTCCCACTTCATCGTGGGGGATGACGCCTTCTCCCTCAGAACCTAACCTCATGAAGCCCTACACCTCCAAATATCTCACCTGTAAAGAGATGATCTTCAACTACAGGCTGCCCAGGGCAAGGCGGTGGTGGAGAACACCTTGGCTATCCTGGCCAACAGGTTCCAGGTACTTCTCACCACCATTGCTGCATCGCCAGGAGACTGTGAGGAACATCATGGAAGCTTGCTGCAGTCTGCACAATCTCATGCGCAACCCGTTACCACAGTCTTGCAGAACTAGGCTCGTGGACCTCCAACAAGGCAATGGGACATGGAGCCTGGGGATGGAGAGCAAGGCGCGAAACCTGATAGACACTGAGATGTCAAGCCCCAACAGCCTCACATGAAGGGAAGAAGCAGCGCAACCTCCTGAAAACACTGTGCAACTCCCCAGCCTGAAGCAGTGGAGTGGCAAGACAGATGGTAGATGCTTAATGGATTCTTCCTTCAGCCTGTCTCATCACCAGAATGAGATTGTGCCATGTATGTTGAGTGGCCCTACAATGAACAGGGCATTAATAAAGGAGTTGTTTCATGTTCACATGTGTGGATGAATTGTATTATATTGTATTGATAATAAAAGGGCCATAGGTGTGGCACCTGGGAGGGTGACCATACAGTCCCACTATGCTTGCACTGGAGGTTTATCTATCTCACAGCTATTACCCATCCAAAGATATCCCTGCCCATTCCACTGCTATCTTAACCCATCCACTGCTATCTTAACCCATCCCACAAGCATGCAAAGGCCTTAACCATTTCTAAAAGTTTCCACCAAGACTTTATGAAAAAAAAAATGAAGCAAGTGTGTGAATCCAAAATAGACCTTTATAACAACAAGCTATAAGACAAAATGAGTCTCTGGTACCTCTTGGTCGCTCACTCAGGGGTGAAGGTCAGGTGCTGTGGAGGTGGCTGGTGCTGGATGCTTGTCATCAGCTCCTCCAGAAGCAGAAGCAGCAGAAAGCCCCAGCCCCAGAAGAGCGAGCCTGTGCGCAAGAAGCAAGCCAGCAGAACCAGAGTGAGGGCCAGGGGCGGCATGGTAGCCCTGCCCTCTTGCAAGGGTTGGCAGCAGATGGCTGAGGCTTGCTGTGCTTCCGCATGGTTTGGGGTTGCTGGCTGGCAGGGAGGCCTGGCAGTAACCAAGGCTGGCAGGAAGGCTGGCAGGGAGGCTTGCAGGGAGGCAGGCACCAAGGCTGGGAGAGGCTGGCAGGGAGCAGGCACAAGGCTGCAGCCAGGCACCAACGGCTGGCAGGCAGGCTGGCAGGCAGGCTGGCACCAAGCCTGGCAGGCAGGCAGGCACCAAGGCATGGCAGGAAGCTGGCAGGGAGGCAGGCACCAGGCCCTGCAGGAAGGCTGGCAGGGCTGGCAGGCAGGCAGGCACCAAGGCTGCAGGCAGACATGAACCAAAGGCTGCAGAAAGGCAGGCAGCAAGGCTGGCAGGCTGACTGGCTGGCAGCAAGGCTGGCAGGCAGGCAGACAGCAAGGCTGGCAGGGAGGCTGCAGCAAGCTTGCAGGCAGGCATGCAGGCAGGGCAGGCCAGGCTGTCAATCCATCCGGCACCAGGTCTTCCTCTGAAAGGTGACCTGCTTCCGAGCTGCTTCCCTTATATCTGCAGGGCTGACGAAATGCATCTCCCCAAATGCGCAATTAACACTAGCATCCGTTAGGCTTCCGCTTTGTATCCGCTCGGCATCCGCTTGGATCTGCTGTATCCATTCCATGTCCATTTGCTGCGGCCTCCCGAAGCCCCGCGGCATGTTGCCATCTGCTTCCATCCACTGGCTTCCGTTCCGCATCTGCTTTCAATCTGCTCTGCGTCCTCCCTGCGTCCGTTCCTTTCCGTGTTATCCCGCTCCCGGTTATGCAAATTTTTGCCCCTTTTGAGAGCGGATTAACAACGGATGGAACATTTTGCTCGTCCGTTGTTTCCTTTTTACTAACTTTTTGCATCCGTTGGGCAGTGTGACAGGGCCTTTAGCTTTAGATTTAAAACAAGGTAAAGAATATACTATTTTACATAGTCTCTCATTATGCTACATAATGTTTTACTATTACCTTCAAGAGTGAAGTGTTTTTAAAACCGTTGCTGTCTTAAAAGTGTTTTAAGAACACTTTTTAAAAAAGAACACTTAAGGAAAACCTGTTAATCAAAAACCTGTTAGTCTTTGACATGAAAACAACTGAAAGAGTCTTTTACAGGCATATGATGTTTGGTCTAGTGGTTTAAGGCATCAAACTAGAAAGCAGGAGACTATGAGGACTAACTAGTTCTATCTTAGGTATGAAAGCCAGCTGAGTGACCATGGGCCAGTCATTACTCTCAGCTGAACTCACCTTACAGTTTTGTTGTGGTGATAATAGGAGGAGTAAGATGTCTTGGATATGTTCACCAATCTGAATTATTTGTAACCATCTTTAATATTTTTACAAATATTTATAAACTTTCAAAAGAGTTTGGCTAGCCATAGTTGACCATTGGACATTGAGTTATAGTATATAAATCCTTGATATCAAAGGAATATCCAAAATCCCATCTCTCACTGTGATTTTTAATTTTGTCAGATAAATACACAATCAACTTCGTTCCTGCCATAAAGTTCAAATATGAACTTTATGGCAGGAACGAAGTTGATTGTGTATTTATCTGACAAAATTAAAAATCACAGTGAGAGATGGGATAAGGGAGATATTTGACTATTTGGTAAAAAAGAAGGAAAAAATGTCACCAAGAATATGTAACCAAGAATATTGGATACAGCAAGTTTTGATGCAGTAGAGAACTTGGTTGTCTACTTTGCTAGTCTACTAATTGGCTGCATAATCTTTTCCCAGTAAGATGGATTGAGAGGCCTATGAAAATGATGGCTTGGAACCACTCCAAAATGTGAACAGAGCAGGTGCTTTGCCTTCGCAACCTTACAGCTTTGAGGTTGGGCTGAACCTTGAAGTAATTTCTCACTAGAAGTCCTCATTTCAGTATTTCAGGTCTTTATCATGTTCCTGCCACCATCAATAAATTGGGCAGATGTCCAACTACCAAAAACATAAGCTCTATTTTTAAAATAATATTTATGATAACAATATATGGAACAAAATCTTACATGGATGCTGGGCAATGAAGAATTATTTAAATTCGGAAAAATGGAAAGGCTTGCATGTGCAGTTTCTTTAAATAAATTGGGGAAGATCTAGAAATCTGACCTATGAAGAGCCTTTTCCTCTTCCACATTGAAAAGTCTTTCTACTGTTGCTTGTTCCTAGGTTTTTTTCCCCATCACTCAGAAATAAATTACTTCTGCGCTGCTTTTATTCATTAGGCTGCAGTCTTCATACACTCCATGCTGAGCAAAATAAGATTTTCCTTGTAAATAAGAACTAGGATCATTGCTTTTATTATTGACTCTGTTTCCATGGATATTTTGCTGAATTGTGACTATGTTTGAATAACCTAACAACCAAGAATTTACTGTGGCAAATTACAAGTAACATACCTATTTTAATGAAATTATTTTGACCAACCCTAGAAAATGTTGAGGGCACCTATATGATTTAGCCACATTTCCAGTATTTTCTGATAGCCTTCATTCCCAGCAACATTATCAACATAAAAGATAATCCTCATGCAATAATATGTCAAAAGATGGTTCCAGCAGGAAAATTATATCGTGTAACAAAGCAAAATAATACAGCTGCTATAAATCTTAGTTATGATAAATTTAAAAGCATCACCTGTGAGTGAGATGAGCAGCCATATAAATTTGTTTAATAAATAATATAAATAAGAAGAAAGGAGCGAGCTAGAATCACAGCAAATCAATACTTGGGAACAAAACAAAATAAATCAGTGTACTATGTTATTGTTTATGAATTCACTTGCAAATTTTAGTAAGTTGCAATAAATAAACAAACAGAAGAAATCTTCCTATTCTATACCAGCCAAGTTCAACTTGCACAACTCAATAAAATTATCATAACTGTTTTTAATGAATCTGGTACCTGCTGCCAAAAAAACCCTGTCAGTTCAAATTCTATCATTGTTCCTTTTGCCTCATTTTTGCATTAAATTTAAATTTAATGAATCATTTATTTCATATATACTTAAATAAAATATATTTATTTAATTTCAAAACACATTTTCTAATAAATTGTTCTACAAAATTCATATATAGATATATAGATTCTTAAGTTTTCACGGGTACTTACATGTGTGGTATTCAGCTTTGTTTGGGTATTTTCCCACATCATTATAGTTGTGCTTTTAAAGTTGTAGCAACGTTTCGGCAGA